>JBAMJR010000100.1:2042500-2130000 GCA_038501785.1 Myoxocephalus aenaeus
TTAACGTCACATTGCTATGAACTGTGGGTAATTCCCTTAGGCAAAGTCAGCATCTAATGCTGACTTACGGAAAGGGATCATAAAGGGCTCAAAATGTCTGCCAGAGAGCCTCGAGCACTCTACGATGTGACAATGGGACACCCCTAAACCCTCACGGACTTCGCGGGAGCGCGCCTCAAAGTCCGTGAGTCCGTAAGGGTGGAGATTGGAATTGACCCTCTCTCTCTCTCTCTCTCTCTCTCTCTCTCTCTCTCTCTCTCTTACAGGTTTACATGCACTGAAGCGAGCGCTGGCAGCTTCCCCCCGACCGTCAGACCAGCAGCTGACCGGGACGGTGACCGTCACTCTGCAGGACCTCCAGTGGGCCATGTCGATGGTGAAGCCGAGCGCCATGAGGGAGGTCGCCATCGACGTCCCCAAGGTACGGCGCCGCCTCTCGATCGCCGCCCTCCCTCTCTCTCTCTCTCCGTTTCCCCTCATTTCCGCTCATGAACACTCCCCTCTCTTTCTGTTTTTAGACTCGTTGGAAAGCCAGCAAACGTGGCTTTGTTTTTAAACTACAAGAATCAACGCAAAATATTGATCCTATAAGTTATAGCGGACGGGAGTTCTTCGGCTGGTTAATCTGCCCAATCGGCAGCATGCACACTGCAAACTCTGGGTTCTACCTCCGGGGCAGGAACTACATTTAGTCCCCGGTTCCACTGGTCGAAACACAGGAAAGGATCCGGGTCCCCGGGAAAAGTTCCCATCGTGAAACAACAGTGTGTAAATGAAGGGATGTGTGCGGTTATTGTTCGCCCCGGAATCAAAGAAAAGACATCAAATTGGAAAATTGATGCCTTCCAGGCCTGACAGACATAGTTCTTAAGATCTTGCCAAAATGTGTCTGTGTTTTGCGTTTACTCGGCCAAGAGGGGTTCCAGAAATGCAGCTGGTCAGAAGAAGTAATTAAAGTTTATTAGCGCCTTTTCTAGAGCAGACATCACAGTGGGCATCACAGTAAAAGACAAATAAAACATGAAATACAGACACAATGGGACTGTACATGTAAAGTGAAAATGATGAAACAAAAGTGCAAACAGGTGGGTCTGGAGCTGCGTTTTAAAGGTGTACACAGATCTTAAATCTGTGTACGAGGTAGAATGAGCCGCCGTCAGAAGACCTCCGAGATCTACTTGCTAGAGCCAGCGTAAAGAAATCCACATCTGCGTTACATAAGAAAGGCAAGTGGATGGGGATTAAAGAGTAATCAGCATCAGTTGTGTCTGAGACACCTAGCGAACAGCCGTTGCTTCATTTCAAGCTCGAAACTATTTGATTCAATTCAGTTTATTTTGTATAGGCCAAAATCACAAATTATCCTCTGAGGGCTTTACAATCTGTACACATACGACATCCCTGTCCCGGGACCTCACATCGGATCAGGGAAAAACTCCCCCAAAAAAGTAGAAATAAAACCTTTCACAGGAAGAAACCTTCGGGAGAGCAACAGAGGAGGATTCCTCTCCCCGGATGGACAGAAGCAATAGATGTCATGTGACCAGAATGAACAACGTAACAGAGTCACAGCACATTCAATGAGTATGACAGAGATTATTCATATAATGAGTAGTAGGCATGGACCGCGATCCACAACTCCATTTCCAACCCAAAACGGCGTCATAATGCACCCAGCGCTTAAAAGATGGGGTCAGGCCCTGTGGCCCTTTTACCCTCCGCTGAATCGCTTTGCTCGCAGGAGAGAGGGAGCGAGGGAGGGAGGGAGAGAGAGAAGGAGGGAGGGGGGGGGGGGACAGTGGTGAGACTCCAGGATGTTTTGGAGTTTGCATGTGCAAGACATAACGGACAGGAAGAGGGCTAACATCATCCTCCACCGGTAATTGAAAGCAGATCGGGTCGCTGACGGTTCCTGCCAGCGACCCCCCCAAAAAAAGGAAAATAGAGAAAGAGGTGGAGGAGGAGGAGAAATGTCCTTCCTATCCCTTCACCCCCCCTCTCCTCTCCCCTCTGCAGCACTGAGCTCACCCAGAGACGTTCAGTCCTTGCGGCCGGTTCCTGGAAACGAGAGAGAGGAGTGAGTTTGAGTTTGGAGGAGTTTTTTTTTTTCTTCTTCTTCTTCTTCTTTTTTTTTTCTTCTTCTTCTTCTTCTTCTTCTCTATCCCCATAGCGCGGCTCAGCTCAGCTGAAAGGCCAGCCGCAGAGCCCCGGACTTGATTATATCCACATGAGTGCAAACATTTGTTTCTAATCCATTTTATATAAGAAACTTCCAGCGGTGCCGGATGAATGCGCGCCTCGGAGACCTGCCCGGGATCACGTGTCGAGAGGGGTCGGCTTTTGCGGATCGCGCCTCTCGATTTATGTCATATTTCCATGTGTAATGAAGTGAAAGTTAAATCTGAATCCTTTTTGTTTTGTTTTGTGACGAGACACTCTTCCTCCTTTCGACGTCTTACAGCATTTCCACATATATATTTACCTTTTTTTTTTTTTTTAATCATCTTTCACCGTGCAGCCTGGCTTTAATATTTTCATTTGGCAGCTGTATAACAAGCCCATTTATTCCTCCTTTTTAAAACGTGCTCCTCGTCTCCGTTGAGTCTTTTTTTTTTGTGTGTCTGAGAAGTCCCCCCACACCCTCCTTCCAACCCCATCAAAGGGCCAGAGCCTGAGAGGCCCCTTGTAAAGTTCAGAAAACAACAGTAAAAGATAATAACTGGGTCTCGTACCAAAAGACATGGAGGGAAGAAAGAGGGGGAAAAAAGCAAAGGTGTGAGTCAAGATGTTGCCTTCTAATTCCACAGACGCTCCATTCGTGACAAAAAAAAAAAAAGAAGCACCTTGCAATTAATGTTACTTTATATTGTCGTCTCTTACAATGACTCCTTAAAGTCTGCAGAGACGTAGCCAAAGGAAAAAGACCGTAGACGTCACAGCGTTCTGCACAGCTGCTTCCTTGAAGGGAGGAGGTGCTGATTGGCAGGTCTCGTCGGTAAACTCGGGAGGAAGAGTTTTTCATTTAAAAACGCATCCAAAAAAACCTCTGGATCAGATCGCAGGTTCATTCCTCGCGTTTGTTTTTGATTCATGTCCCCACGTCTGATGGGTTTGCTCGCTACAGTTTGGCTGCAAATGACAGGAACCTGTCGTCCACCCTCACTTAACCGCATGAAGACACGCAGTATCCGGTGAGCGGTCATGCCCCCAAATCACAGAACTGTTTACACCAGGAAGTACACTTTCGATGAAGATCAAACTGCAGAGAAACATTTAGTTCACTTCATTTCTCGTCAAATTAAGAAGCTACAATGTTAATAGTGATGCAGCTGCATGTAGCGAATTGTCATGAAATTCAGGATTCTTTTTTTCTTTTTGGGTCTTCTGGCCCCTCAACACAATATGGAGGACAACATGAACTCTCTGGTGAAATGGATGCTGTACAACAGCTCCTTGAAGGCACCAGCCACATTGGTTGTCATTCTGCAGTGAAATACATGGGAATGGAAGTATGAGGTCACTTAAAAATAGTCCAAATGATGTCCAACACGCGGCATCTGAGCCCTCCAAAAGCATTAGTTTGCCCGGCTGCCATCAAACTATCGAAGTCCAACGAGGATTAACTCCACTGGATGATTGACAGCCATGTGATACTGTCGAAAGCTCCGGCACGTCAGTGAGTAATTGCACTTCATCCCCTGTGAGCTTGTTTGGGTCTCCGTTGAGGTCGGCCTCCTGCGTCACATCCCCGTCCGGTAAATGTTGTAATTGAGGTGCAGCCACGAGAACGTGTTTGTGTCTCGCGTCTCTTCTGTTTCCTCCTCTCTCTCTCTCTCTCTCTCTCTCTCTCTCTCTCTCTCTCTCTCTCTCTCTCTCTCTCTCTCTCAGTCTGTTCCACTGTTGCTTTCATCGGTCTGCACTTTGGACTTTGCTTCATTCCTCTCTGGCCCTTTAGAAAAGAAAAGAAAAGCGTTCTGGTTCGCTCGCCTGCTTCCGGCCTATATCTCCTTATTGCCACAACTCTCTCTCTCTCTCTCTTTTCGTCCTCCCCTGCATCCATCCTTTCCTCCTTCTCTCTCTCTCTCTCTCTCTCTCTCTCTCTCTCTCTCTCTCTCTCTCCCTCTCTCTCCCTTCCTCTCCTTCCCCTGCATCCGTCCTTTCCTCCTTCTCTCTCTCTCTCCTTCTCCCTTCCTCCCCTTCCCTTCCATCTGTCCTTTCCTCCTTCTCTCTCTCTCTCTCTCTCTCTCTCTCTCTCTCTCTCTCTCTCTCTCTCTCTCCCTTCCTCCCCTTCCCTTGCATCTGTCCTTTCCTCCTTCTCTCTCTCTCTCTCTCCCTCTCTCTCCCTTCCTCTCCTTCCCCTGCATCCGTCCTTTCCTCCTTCTCTCTCTCTCTCTCTCTCTCTCTCCCTCTCTCTCCCTTCCTCTCCTTCCCCTGCATCCGTCCTTTCCTCCTTCTCTCTCTCTCTCCTTCTCCCTTCCTCCCCTTCCCTTCCATCTGTCCTTTCCTCCTTCTCTCTCTCTCTCTCTCTCTCTCCCTCTCTCTCCCTTCCTCTCCTTCCCCTGCATCCGTCCTTTCCTCCTTCTCTCTCTCTCTCTCTCTCTCTCTCTCCCTCTCTCTCCCTTCCTCTCCTTCCCCTGCATCCGTCCTTTCCTCCTTCTCTCTCTCTCTCCTTCTCCCTTCCTCCCCTTCCCTTCCATCTGTCCTTTCCTCCTTCTCTCTCTCTCTCTCTCTCTCTCTCTCTCCCTTCCTCCCCTTCCCTTGCATCTGTCCTTTCCTCCTTCTCTCTCCCTCTCCCTTCCTCCCCTGCATCCGTCCCCCTTTCCCCCTCTCTCTCTCCCCCGACGCTGTCCATAAATTGTTCGGTATTTACAGTATGTGGCCAGGCGCCAGGTTTCCATTAGGTGCTTTCGCTCCCCGGAGACGGCGCCGGTGGCCTGGGATGTGTTACCTTTGGAGAGAGAGAGAGAGAGAGGGAGAGGGAGAAGCAGCAGTATTTAAGGGAGAGAGAGAGAGGGAGATGGCGCGATAGTGAGGGTCAAGTGAGAGAAGAAAGAAAGATGGCAGCGCAGAGAAGATGAGACGGATAAGAAGCGGAAAGATGGGGAGAGGAAGGAAGGAAGGAAGAGAGACGCTCTGCCTTCTGCAGTTATCTGATCAGGATTATTGATTAATCTGTTGATCATTTTGTCCACGTGTCCCATCAACGTGCCCAAATGAGTCAAACAGATGTTTACAGTCCAAATCTAACACACATTGGTTTTTTTTTAAACTAGCATGCCATGTATATACGCAGAGACGTCTGATGAGTATCGCCGTATGAAAAATGAGTTCAACCGACTTTGAAGTTAACAAAAAGTGTTGAACCGCTGAACCACAGTAGTTACAAAACAAAAAAAGGCCAAATCAACACTGGATTCTACAATTCCCACAATGCAACTCAATAGAGCATCTTTTCTTGAACCTGTTATCTGATTACCGAGCCGTAGGACTTCCTGTGTAACCGGATTTCTGCCACTAACCTGGTTTCTTCTGTGCATGTGAATGCAGAAGGGAAGTGCAGGAGATAAGACGCACAAGAAACGTAAAGATAGGGAGAAAGAGAGGGCATGGAGGTAGATAAAGAGAGAGAGATGGGGGAGGAGGGAGGGAATAATGGATTGTTAATGAAGAAAGAGAGACGGGAAGGATGAGATAGAGGTCTGAGAGGGTTTTGGATGAGGGCTTCTCTTCTTATCTGCTTTATCTCCTCCGGTTAAACCGCCGGACTCCCTGCCTCCTATCCTCCCTTCCTCCCTTCCTCCCATCCTCCCTTCCTCCCTCCTTCCATCCGTCAGACCGACAGCTCTTGGCCGACTCCGTCTGCCGTTGTTCGTTGTTCGCTCCATCTTCCTTCCAAATATGCTTTTATATTTCACTTCCTCTTCCCAAATATTCCCCCCACCACACACACACACACACACACACACACACACACACACACACACATCTCTCTCTCTCTCTTGTAACTCGGGCGGTCGGCAGGTTTAAAAGGTCCTCCGTGTGGGTTACACGAGCGCGGCGGTGACATCAGCGTGCAATCACCGTGTGTTTGGTCGGCTGCATTTATTGTTGGCGATGTGTTTGTGTTTGAGCCGCCGCCGATTACGACCGTTTGATACCGCAGACGATCCGGAGGCAGTCGGAGCGCCGCATTAGTCCGGTGATCGTCTATTAGGACTTGGCCTCTCGTTGCTGTTGTCCGCTTCCAGTTTAATACCCAGGATGCAGTTTGTTTGATTGCACGTTATTGTGTGACTGATTAATAACCTGAACCTGACGCAACATCATCCATCATTTTGATTGGATTCCAGACAGCTGCTTCTTCTTCTTCTTCTTCTTCTTCTTCTTCTTCTTCTTCTTCTTCTCCTTCTCCTTCTTCTTCTCCTTCTCATTCTTCTCCTCCTTCTTCTTCTTCTTCTTCCTCCTTCTTCTTCTCTTCCTTCTTCTTCTTCTCCTTCTTCCTTCTTCTTCTCTTCCTTCTCATTCTCTTTCTCCTTCTCCTCATTCTCCTTCTTCTTCTTCTTCTTTTTCTCTTGCTTCTCATTCTTCTTCTGCTCATCTTCTTCTTCCTCCTTCTTCTTCTTCTTCTTCTTCTTCTCTTCCTTCTTCTTCTTCTCCTTCTTCCTTCTTCTTCTTCTCTTCCTTCTTCTTCTTCTTCTTCTTCTTCTTCTCTTCCTTCTCATTCTCTTTCTCCTTCTCCTCATTCTCCTTCTTCTTCTTCTTTTTCTCTTGCTTCTCATTCTTCTTCTGCTCATATTCTTCTTCTTCTTCCTCTTCTCAGTCTTCTTCTTCTCTTACTTTTCTCATTCTCTTTCTTCTTCTTTTTCTCTTCCTTCTCCTTCTTCTTCTTCTTATCATTCTTTTCCTCCTCCTCTTTCCTCATTGTTTTGATCTTTTACTATTGTTCATACATATTTTCCACCAGCTATTCATCACGGGTAATTTCTTCTTTTTATGGCACACAATGTGTAAACAGCAGTGTAGTGGCCATTTGTCCCGTAAATCCAATAAATAAATATAAATTAAAGAAAATAAACCAATATCAAAAAGCCACTGATGCACCGTGGGTTAGGTTGAATGACGCAGCCAAAATAATACAGGGTCCAATGCGGGAGTCCGGTTTGATTGCTATTTATTGTAACTCAAAATAATCAACAAACAAATAAACAAACAAAACGCCCCATGTGGCTTCTCCCGTGCTGAGCTGTCGCTGGTGACATGCTGAGCTGCTCTGCTCTGGTCTGGTAAAAAACCATAAGCCCACCCAGGTGCATCCCGGTCCTGTACCCGCCTACTCCATTAAGTACACCAGGTGCCCAGGTGCCCACAGCATTACCCAATTAACAAACTAAAACCTACGTAAACAACTATAAATAAACAATACTACCTGTGAAGAAAAATAACTTAAAATATTAGTAAATAGCTCCTACATTCCAGCCCCTAATTGTGCATCCAATCACAATTATCTATGATCTTAAACGGAGCTATTCCTGCAACATGTATTCTACTAACAAAACTATAACATTAGGAATATTATATGTGCGGCATGCATTAACCTAAAGTGAATCTTCTTGATGAACCTGTAATAGAAAAACAGAGAGAAAATAGAGGTAGAGAAAGATAAAGAAAGCATCAGTCCATGATGTTAAACTGCTGCTTCCAATAACAGACAGAGCTTGGTCACCGGCCTCTCCAGAATGCTGGTTCTTGTTCGAAGCCGCACAGAGCGCACCAGTCCCTTTGCATCTGGTCTTGCATCCAAAACTTTTCCCATTATCCAAGATCCTCTTGGGGCCGTGGCGTCGGCAACAAGGACTATGTCTCCAGCAGTGAGGCTTCTTCTTGGCCTTGACCATTTTTGTCTCTCTTGCATCATTGGCAGGTACTCAGAGATCCATCTCTTCCAGAAAAGTTCAGCCATGTACTGTATTTGCTTCCACCTTTTCCTTATGTAAAAATCATCTCTATCAAATAGTCCTGGTGGCATGATTGGTTTGCCCTTTAGACTTAGAATGTGGTTTGGTGTGAGAGCTTCAAGGTCATCTGGGTCATCTGAGACTCTGGTGATGGGTCTATCGTTTAGTATTGCCTCAACCTCACAGAAAATGGTCTGGAGCCCTTCATCATCCAGAGTTTGCTGTCGAAGAACTGAGGTGAGGACACTTTTCACTGAACGAATCAGGCGCTCCCAGATGCCGCCTTGATGGGAAGCTGCTGGAGTGTTAAAGTTCCATTCTATGCCATCTTGGACCAAAGACCTTTGAATTTTGCCATGATTGACGACAGCCAGACTTTCCTTCAACTCTCGGTTGGCTCCAACAAAATTGGTGCCGTTATCAGTCCTGATAGTGGAGACTGGACCTCTTCTGCAGATAAATCTCCGTACTGCGTTTAAACAGGAGTCTGTATCCAATGTATATGCAACTTCCAAGTGGACAGCACGGCTGGTAAAACAGGTGAAAAGCACTCCATATCTCTTAACAAGACTTCTTCCTCTTTTAACATTGATGGGCCCAAAATAGTCAACGCCAACATTTGTAAACGGAGCTTTGTCAGGCACCACTCTTTCCTCCGGCAAGTCTGCCATCTTCTGTTCACCAAGCCTTCCCCTGTTGCGTCTACAAACAACACAGTCAGATATGACTTTCCTGGCAGCAGAGTTTGCATTAATGATCCAGTACTTTTGCTGTAACCTGGACAACATGTGATTTCTTCCTGCATGTCCCAGCTGATGATGGATATGGCCCAAAATCAGCTTGGATACATGCAGGTCTTTGGACAAAATGACTGGGTGTTTGGATTCAGCTGGCAATGCTGCTTTACTCAACCGACCACCAACTCTGAGGATTTCATCATCCATGACTGGGTCCAGTTTGTACAGTGGACTTTCTTTGGGGACGGTTTTAAAGCTACCTTTGAGTGAGGCAATTTCATCTGTGAACTTGTGTCTTTGTACATGTTGAATGATTGACTTCTCTGCCTTGGCAAGATCTTGAGGAGTTAGACTTTGTCCTTTGAGAGTGGCTTTAAAGCTCTGAATTCCTCTTTCCACTTCCTGTTCTTGAATCTTCAGATTGTCCTTTCTGAGGCCTGCAGAAGCACAAAACTCCTTTCTCTTTTGTCCCAATAACATGAGAATTTCTTTGACCTTCAGAAACCAAGCGACAGATTTTTTTAGTCTTATCCAAGATGAAAAGTAAGATATCAGGTGGTTGGTGGCATTCTCCGAATCCTTGATGACAGCATTCACCATCATGTCCCTTTTGACCTCTGGGTCATCTGCTGAAATCACATTCAGATCCACCTCCAATTCAGGCCACGCCTCTTTTGCCTTGTACAGAAACTCCGGTCCATTTATCCATCTCCTGCTTTTCAGGAAATCCTCAGCTCTTAATCCTCTCGATGCTTCATCGGCTGGATTCTCCTTAGAACCCACATACCTCCACTGATCCACATCTGCCGCGTCTCTGATAACAGCGGTTCTGTTTGCAACAAAGGTGTGGAATCGCCTGGTTTCACTGGAGATATATTTGAGAACCGTTGTACTGTCAGTCCAAAAGACTGATTTCTCAAGCTTAAATTGCAGCTCCTTCCGAAGCATTTGATCAATTCTAACAGCAAGAACTGCGGCTGTGAGTTCCAATCGAGGAATTGTAGTCTGCTTTAGTGGAGCCACTCTGGCCTTTCCCAAGAGAAATGCAACATGTACTTTGTGATCCTTTTCCAATCTCACATAAGACACAGTTCCATATCCAACTTGACTGGCATCAGAAAAGTGGTGAAGCTGGGCAGTAGGGTCTCTAAAGTCCCTGGGTTTAATACAGCGGTCCACTTTGAACTCAGACATCCTTAGGAGGTCCTCAAGCCAATTAGACCATTGGTCAGAGAAGGAGTGGGGAATAGCATCATCCCATCCCAAGTTTCTCTTACAAAGCTCCTGCAGCAACAACTTTGCTGGCATGCTGAATGGGGACAGAAACCCCAAAGGGTCATAAAGTGAGCTGACCACTGACAAGATTCCTCTTCTGGTCTGTGGCTGTTCTTGTAATGAGGTCCTGAACTTGAACGTGTCAGTTTCGATGTTCCACTGTAGTCCTAGTGCTTGCTCCATGGGCAGTTGGTCTGTATCCAGATCCAGTTCCACCAATTCTTTTGGTCTTTTGTCTTCTGCGATGGACAGCAGCACTGTACGGCTGTTACTGATCCAGCCGGAAAGATTGAATCCTCCTTTATGACAAAGAGCATTCAAATCCTTGATCATTTGCAGTGCCTCCTCCTCTGAAGCCATGGATTTCAGGCAGTCATCAACATAGAAATTATTTTTGACTGTACTTATCACTTCTGGAGGGAAGTTTTGGACATTATCATCTGCAGTTCTCCTCAAAGCATAATTTGCACAACTTGGTGAGGATACAGCTCCAAACAGGTGTACTTTCATCCGATACTCCAGTGGAGACTCTGCAGTGTCACCGTCAGGCCACCAGAGAAAACGAAGAAAGTTGATGTGCTCATCTGAGACATGAACTTGATGAAACATGGCTTGAATGTCAGCCATTACTGCAACGGGCTCTTGCCTAAATCGAATGAGGACTCCGATAAGAGTGTTAGTAAGATCAGGGCCCTGCAAGAGCTGGCAGTTCAGTGATGTTCCTTCGTAAGTTGCTCCGCAATCAAAAACAACTCTCAGTTTGCCTTTTCTGGGATGATAAACTCCATGATGAGGGATATACCACATCTTTCCATCACTTTGTTCTCGCTGATCAGCAGGTATCATCTCAGCATATCCTTGAGTGATCATGTTATTTAGAAATGCGGTGTATTCGTCCTTAAATGAACCATTTTTGTCCATTTTCCTTTTCAGGCTCCGTAGGCGCTGTTCTGCAACACAGCGATTGTTAGGCAAGACAGAATTTTCCTGTCTGAAAGGTAAGTCCATACAGTAATGGCCTCCAGTTAATACTGTTGTGTTGCTCATAACATTCATGAACTTCATATCTTCTCTGGACATTTCAATCTGCTCTTCTGATGATCTCTCATTGAAGTCATGGTTATACTGTTTAACCAGCATGTCTTGCAGATGTTCCACAGAGATTCGGTTGGCTGTTACCGCAGGGCAGTCACTCTTACTTCTACTGCTTCCGCCACGAAGTGGACCATTGATGACCCAACCAACTCTAGTTCTGACCGCATAGGGTCCATCATCCTGGCTGTTAATCAGCTCCCAAGGTTCCATCACTTTTGAAGCATCAGTTCCAATTAGTAGCTCAACCTCTGCATCAATGTCATGGAGCTTAACATCTTTGAGATATGACCATTGATCAAGATCCTCCTGTCGTGGGACATTGAGTGTAGAAACAGGCATAGTCTTTTGAGTTAAAACCTCAGGTAACTCAATGAAATCATTTGTACTCATGCCAGACAATTCAAGACCAGACAGAATATGTGCATTTACAATCTTCTTTTGACCCATTGTTCTCAACAGAATACTTGTCTTTTTACCCCTCAAGTTCAATTTTCTCGCCAATTTCTCAGTACAGAATGTGCCTGAACTCCCTGGATCCAAAAAGGCATACGTTTGCACCGTTTGGTTGTCCCTCTGGTTCTTGACTTTGACTGCAACAATAGAAAAGATGGCATTATCTTCACAACCAGCCCCAATATGGCCACAGGTCTGAGACATGGAAGTTGAAACACTTGGAGGGCTTCCAGACCGTTGAGCTTGTTGTAAGGTTGTTCCTTTATCCTGCCGTTCTATATGAAGGACTCCTGGGTGCTTTTGGTGACACACATCGCAATCCAAGCGACTCCTGCAGTCTTTGCTGATGTGACCTAGTTTTAGGCAACCAAAACAAATACCCCGTTCCTTGATAAAATTGATCTTATCACGATGTCCTTTCATTTTAAATTGTGGGCATTTATCCAACGAGTGATAACTTTGCGAACAAAACAGACAGTTGTGAATGGAGGAAGACTTGTTCTTTTCTTCTGTATACTGAGCGCGGAATCCATCTTTAACTGCAGTAACATTGGTAGCAAAGTTACTTCCCTTTTTCCTTTGCGTCAAGCGACTAATGTTGGAAGCCTTCAAGGTGGTGGGTTGTGGATCCTGAATGTTTCCAAAAAGTGGATCTGAGGCAATTCTGACCTGCTTTTCAATGAAGGCAACAAGATCATTGAACATTGCTCTCCGGCCACTTCGGTCCTGCAGATCACAAGCAACACTTCTCCACCTTTCCCTTAACTTATAAGGAAGTTTCAAAATGATGTTCCTCATATTGGATGGTAGGTCCAGTTCTTTCATGTGCATCATTTGCTCTGTTAGATTTGAGCATCCTCGAAGAAACAGAAAGAATGATTTTAATGATTTAAGATCGTCACTTTTCACAGGTGTCCAACTGAGAATCTTTTCCATATAGGCAGATGCAATTTTGTACTCGTTTCCAAAGTGCTCTGCTAGAAGACTTTTGGCTCTGTGGTATCCTCGCTCTGCAGGTAAATGTTGACAACTGCACACCAGGTCTCTTGGCTGTCCCCTGGTGTATTGTTCGAGAAAGTGCAAACAGTCACTCCAATTAGTAGTTTTCTCCTCCACTCCATTTTCAAAGGCTCTGATGAAAGACCGGTATTGAAGAGGGTCTCCATCAAACACAGGAATATTTCGTACAGGAAGGACAGAGCACAGATTTTGCTGAACCAGCAGAGCAGCGATGTCATTTTGTCTTTGCATAACATGTACAATGTCATTCTGATAGTTCTCAGTTTGGGTTTGAGGTTGCACACGTCCTGCTTGATTTTCAGTCACAGTTTGTGTGGCTGGCCTTTGTTTAGGCCTTACTGGTGCTTGAGTTGTGGGATCAGACACAGAACAAACATCTTTTTTAGCCATTTTATCTGGAACAAAAGTGTAGGCATGGGGATTTAATTGACTCGATTTTTGATACTTGTTCCTTTCAAAATAAGAGTCCATGCCATCCAAACATTTTGAGCCACGCTGTGATGACTTGTTTTCCAAGACACGAAGCTTTGCATTTGTTGCTGCCAATTCCGTTTTAAGCTCCAATTGTTCCTTTTCCTTCCTCAAACATTCCCTTTCTTTCCTCAAGCGTTCCTCTTGATCCTCTATTGAATGTTTCTTTTCTAGAGCAGCAAGCCGCTCTCCCAGAGCTGCCTTGTCGGCTTGAACTTGCATGCGTGCAGAAAACGTTGATGAAGTGCGTGATAGCTGGGAGTGTGTCTTCACAGAGTTTTCCTTTACACTTGACACGTTAGAAGCACTATCCTCAGGGTTTATGTCATCTGCGTCTTCATCTGGCTGCACATATAAACCAGTATATGGTTGACCCATTTCAGACAGCCAGCCTTTTACCTTTGCAGTGAAATCATAGAACATTGTCATTTTTTCTTCATGGTTCTTATTTTGCCTTGCAACTTCATCTTGTGGCAAAGGTAAGTTCACAAAAGATTCATGCATATCATTTGCGTCTTGGCAACAACTGATCAATTTAGCAAGCTCAGCGTTCACTGAATTTACATTTTCCTTTGATGCCATTAATGCACGTATGTTTTCCAAACACCTTTTGGCTTGTTTACACTTTGTACTCCTCTTTTTCTGACACATTTCCGTGTAGAAGGCCAAGCCTTTAGAAGTTAATTTAATGTCTCTTTTTGCTGACGGCGCTCCGACGTCATTAAAGTCACCGTCAGACATTTTGAACGTTTCTTCTAAACTGCTTGTTGCACATCAATCAAAATCCGCAATCGGATATAAATGCAGGCAAAGTGCTGCAAAACACAGAACGGGTGTTGACTGGCCGATCAGATCATCCAATTCATCACACAGACACACAATGAAGTCGGTTTTAATCAATGAAAGCCGCCGAGTGGTGGTGCGCGAGTATTGCGCAATAGTCACATGGTGCGATTCAGCGCTGTCAAACTTTTTCAAACTTCACGAAACACGGATGTGAATACTGACTTTGAACTCCAGTCGTTTAGCCGTTTTCCTATACAGCAGTCCAATCACATACCAGTTTCTTGTCGCTTGTTGATCTGGGCAAAAGCCGTCTCTCCGTCGATGATCCAAAAGAGTGATGAATGAAACATTTCCTGTTGTTCATCCATTCAAAATCCAAAACGCTCCATCTGGCTCAAAGCTGATGGATCCGTCTCGTCGGTTCAAAGGCAAGGTTTTTTACTGTTGTAGTGGCCATTTGTCCCGTAAATCCAATAAATAAATATAAATTAAAGAAAATAAACCAATATCAAAAAGCCACTGATGCACCGTGGGTTAGGTTGAATGACGCAGCCAAAATAATACAGGGTCCAATGCGGGAGTCCGGTTTGATTGCTATTTATTGTAACTCAAAATAATCAACAAACAAATAAACAAACAAAACGCCCCATGTGGCTTCTCCCGTGCTGAGCTGTCGCTGGTGACATGCTGAGCTGCTCTGCTCTGGTCTGGTAAAAAACCATAAGCCCACCCAGGTGCATCCCGGTCCTGTACCCGCCTACTCCATTAAGTACACCAGGTGCCCAGGTGCCCACAGCATTACCCAATTAACAAACTAAAACCTACGTAAACAACTATAAATAAACAATACTACCTGTGAAGAAAAATAACTTAAAATATTAGTAAATAGCTCCTACAAGCAGCTTTGATCAAACCTTCTGCTATTAAACTGAACCGTAAACCAAACTCTTATGTTGCGTTCATGTACCCTGGATGCTCCATTAAATGCTAAGGTTTAGTATTTGGAAGAACATTAGGATTAGATTGTTTCTCTTGGACATTTCCTCTTCCACATGCCTCATGCTGCTTGTACCAGCACTGCAATACAAATGGAAATTGGCTGTTCTTCAACTTTAAAAAGCTTAAAAAGAGTCCCCTGACTTTACGTCGTCTCCTCCTTCCAGGTCCGCTGGTCGGACGTCGGCGGGATGGAGGAGGTGAAGCTGAAGCTGAAGCAGGCCGTGGAGTGGCCCCTGAGGCACCCCGAGGCCTTCACCCGCATGGGGATCCAGCCCCCTAAAGGAGTCCTGCTGTACGGGCCCCCGGGCTGCTCCAAGACCATGATCGCCAAGGCCCTGGCCAACGAAAGTGGGCTCAACTTCCTGGCTGTCAAAGTGAGTTTTTATTTAATCAATCGGTCATAATTCTGTTTGCTAGGAACGGTATCTTGTTTATCTTCTTTTGTCTTGTGTGCGGTGACGCTGGGCTAAACAATGTGCTTTTCTTCATGTTCTGGTTGAGTGAACTGCCAAAGCACTGCCTTACCATGCAGGTTTAGTGATGACCGCTTTTCTGATTGGTGATTAGTTTCAGACCAGTTTAGCTCAACTTTTGTTTTGCGACTTGACATAATCGGTGCCAATTTTTAGAGCAGTCCCCTATCCGAAATAAAGTTATTATAGAAATGAAACATACTTCTCACCTGTCCTGATGCAGAGAAATAGATGATAAAATGTAATGAAACAAACAGTTTTCCTTCATTTTAATTCCATATATGCCATTGTGAACATTGAACTAGCAGAAAAAAACACAGTTTGCTCTGTAAAGATGACGATAAAGTAAAGTCCACCTGAGCAGAGAGAAGCTTCTCTGTTTTTAATAATTACGCTACATGGGTTTTAGGTCACTCTGGACATCAAAGAAAGCTAAAATAACTAAACTGTCAAAAACCAAACTAAATAATAGCCAAGATGAACAGCCTCTTGCTCGTCTAGCGTCTTTCCCTCGTCTCCTGCGCACAAAAGGGTAACTTTACCCCGACGTTGTTATTTGCGATAAATAAATACAGCAATACTCTTTTTTTTTTACGTTATCATTTTTGACACTTTATGATCTGTGGGTTATGTAACGAGGCCGGCCGGCGAGTCGGTGGGATCCGCGCATCACATTTGCACAAAGACAGTTGAGTGGAGACGTTTCCCCCGATTGACCCGGAGGCCCAACTTCCTCTGCACACGGCTTCCCTGTCTGACCTTTGACCCCGTGTTTGTCCACCCCCCTCCCTCCCTCCCTCTCATTCATCACCCCATCCTCCCTGTCACCCCCGCACCTCTTTCCCGGGTGACAGAGATTGATTGATCAGCGCGTTGAATTTTTTGGATCGGTAAACACTCGGCAGGGCCGTTGCCACGCGAGGCGGGAAGCTTCGACGGGGATCTCTCAGCCGGGGTCGTTTAGGCCGTCTGCACCGGCTGGTTTTGTTTCTTTTTTGCTTTATGATGTTGTGGTTTACACAGCAACAAGCATCTTTTGTGTCTTGTTTTTTGTCTTCATCCTCCAATTACATCTCAACTTTACTCTTCTCCAGATCTTAAATTCTAATATGGCCGCTACTGGACGACAAATATCATTTTTGTGCATTTCACTTTTTTTATTTGTGTTTGACACAAAGGTGATTTAAAAAAAAAAAAAATAATGATTTGTGCTATAATCTCGTGCAGCAGCTTTCACGTTTTGAAAAAGGTTAAAAAACATCCTGTCCCGGCTGCTTAAAGCCGCTCTCCAGCGTCTGCAATAACAGTATCAGGTTTTTCCAGTGCAGCGGTTGCTTTGACATAGATACAATATCCAGATTTAAATGTGGATACTTTAAGGCTCAGCCTGTTTCCTCTGTGTGGAAAAAGCCCTATTATCATCTTGTCAATTTCAGTTTCCTCCCACTGCAGCCACTCACACACACACTCACACTCTCTCGCACGCAGCTCGTATCGCTACACTGTCAATGGTTTTAAACTCGGCGTGTCCGGCCCGTCGGCGCTGCCTTGGAGAGGGAGAGGAACCTGGGATTAATGAGTCAACCTCCACACTTACTGCGGGAGACAAAAGGGCTGGGAGTTAAGTGTCATCTCCTCCGCCGGCCCAGAGGTGTTGAAAGGGCGGATTGCAGGGGAGGAAGTTCTTCTTAGGGGCTGAGTGGATGTTTAGAAGACGGAGGAATGGATGACGGAGACCAAGCGGGTGAAGGAGGTCGAGTTAGAAGTAGGGCTGGTCGTAAAAGTAAGATTAGTGGTGGTGGTTGTGTTAGTTGGAGTAGTTGAAGCAGTGTTTTTGTTGCCGGATTTGTACAAAAATACTGAAAAAATGCAGTCGGGGTATGAAAACCGCATGGAGCGCACGCGTCTTTGTGACTTTTCTGTTTCTTGTCCGCACTGAAACACCTAAACGATGAAAAAAAGGTGCTTTATCTCTTCTTCCTAGTCTTTGTCCGGGAATAACAAAAACGTGCTTTACAGCAGTCATCTGGGTAATCCGGGCAGACACTCCCATCGCAAAGAATAAATCCAAAAAATAATTACAACTTTGAACCTGCCATCCCCTGCAATTGTCTTCATACCATTTGGTAATTGCGACTTAACCAGCGTAGCTTTGCAAAACAAAACTACGAGGAAAAAGATCATAGTTAGGGTTGAAATGACATGAACAGCGGCCTCCTGGGTGAAAGTCCCGTGTTTGGTCTACCCGTCCATCATCCCCTCCCAACCCTTTCTCTTTGCCTTTCTCCATCTTTCCTTCATCATCATTCACACCCAGTAATAATAACGCGGTAAATCCAGCTGTCCATCTTGCACACATAAAGTAAACTACATGTTCTGCCTGCGAGAGCACGCCAAAGATCAGACGCTATCGCATGTGCAGGGAGAGCAGCAGCAGCAGCTCAAACGGTGACGTAGCAGCGGCAGCTCAAGCGGTGACGTAGCAGCGGCAGCTCAAACGGTGACGTAGCAGCGGCAGCTCAAGCGGTGACGTAGCAGCGGCAGCTCAAACGGTGACGTAGCAGCAGCAGCTCAAGCGGTGACGTAGCAGCGGCAGCTCAAGCGGTGACGTAGCAGCGGCAGCTCAAGCGGTGACGTAGCAGCGGCAGCTCAAACGGTGACGTAGCAGCGGCAGCTCAAGCGGTGACGTAGCAGCAGCAGCTCAAGCGGTGACGTAGCAGCAGCAGCTCAAGCGGTGACGTAGCAGCGGCAGCTCAAGCGGTGACGTAGCAGCGGCAGCTCAAACGGTGACGTAGCAGCGGCAGCTCAAGCGGTGACGTAGCAGCGGCAGCTCAAACGGTGACGTAGCAGCGGCAGCTCAAGCGGTGACGTAGCAGCGGCAGCTCAAGCGGTGACGTAGCAGCGGCAGCTCAAGCGGTGACGTAGCAGCGGCAGCTCAAACGGTGACGTAGCAGCGGCAGCTCAAACGGTGACGTAGCAGCGGCAGCTCAAACGGTGACGTAGCAGCGGCAGCTCAAGCGGTGACGTAGCAGCGGCAGCTCAAGCGGTGACGTAGCAGCGGCAGCTCAAGCGGTGACGTAGCAGCGGCAGCTCAAGCGGTGACGTAGCAGCGGCAGCTCAAGCGGTGACGTAGCAGCGGCAGCTCAAACGGTGACGTAGCAGCGGCAGCTCAAGCGGTGACGTAGCAGCGGCAGCTCAAGCGGTGACGTAGCAGCGGCAGCTCAAGCGGTGACGTAGCAGCGGCAGCTCAAGCGGTGACGTAGCAGCGGCAGCTCAAGCGGTGACGTAGCAGCAGCTCAAACGGTGACGTAGCAGCAGCTCAAACGGTGACGTAGCAGCGGCAGCTCAAACGGTGACGTAGCAGCGGCAGCTCAAACGGTGACGTAGCAGCGGCAGCTCAAGCGGTGACGTAGCAGCGGCAGCTCAAGCGGTGACGTAGCAGCGGCAGCTCAAGCGGTGACGTAGCAGCGGCAGCTCAAGCGGTGACGTAGCAGCGGCAGCTCAAACGGTGACGTAGCAGCGGCAGCTCAAACGGTGACGTAGCAGCGGCAGCTCAAACGGTGACGTAGCAGCAACAGCTCAAACGGTGACGTAGCAGCAGCTCAAACGGTGACGTAGCAGCGGCAGCTCAAACGGTGACGTAGCAGCGGCAGCTCAAACGGTGACGTAGCAGCGGCAGCTCAAACGGTGACGTAGCAGCAACAGCTCAAACGGTGACGTAGCAGCAACAGCTCAAACGGTGACGTAGCAGCAGCTCAAACGGTGACGTAGCAGCGGCAGCTCAAACGGTGACGTAGCAGCAGCTCAAACGGTGACGTAGCAGCGGCAGCTCAAACGGTGACGTAGCAGCAACAGCTCAAACGGTGACGTAGCAGCGACAGCTCAAACGGTGACGTAGCAGCGACAGCTCAAACGGTGACGTAGCAGCGGCAGCTCAAACGGTGACGTAGCAGCGGCAGCTCAAACGGTGACGTAGCAGCGGCAGCTCAAACGGTGACGTAGCAGCGGCAGCTCAAGCGGTGACGTAGCAGCGGCAGCTCAAGCGGTGACGTAGCAGCGGCAGCTCAAACGGTGACGTAGCAGCGGCAGCTCAAACGGTGACGTAGCAGCGGCAGCTCAAACGGTGACGTAGCAGCGGCAGCTCAAACGGTGACGTAGCAGCAACAGCTCAAACGGTGACGTAGCAGCAGCTCAAACGGTGACGTAGCAGCGGCAGCTCAAACGGTGACGTAGCAGCGGCAGCTCAAACGGTGACGTAGCAGCGGCAGCTCAAACGGTGACGTAGCAGCAACAGCTCAAACGGTGACGTAGCAGCAACAGCTCAAACGGTGACGTAGCAGCGGCAGCTCAAACGGTGACGTAGCAGCGGCAGCTCAAACGGTGACGTAGCAGCGGCAGCTCAAACGGTGACGTAGCAGCTACAGCTCAAACGGTGACGTAGCAGCGACAGCTCAAACGGTGACGTAGCAGCGGCAGCTCAAACGGTGACGTAGCAGCGGCAGCTCAAACGGTGACGTAGCAGCAACAGCTCAAACGGTGACGTAGCAGCGGCAGCTCAAACGGTGACGTAGCAGCGGCAGCTCAAGCGGTGACGTAGCAGCGGCAGCTCAAACGGTGACGTAGCAGCGGCAGCTCAAACGGTGATGTAGCAGCAGCAGCTCAAACGGTGACGTAGCAGCGGCAGCTCAAGCGGTGACGTAGCAGCGGCAGCTCAAACGGTGACGTAGCAGCGGCAGCTCAAACGGTGACGTAGCAGCGGCAGCTCAAGCGGTGACGTAGCAGCGGCAGCTCAAGCGGTGACGTAGCAGCGGCAGCTCAAGCGGTGACGTAGCAGCGGCAGCTCAAGCGGTGACGTAGCAGCGGCAGCTCAAACGGTGACGTAGCAGCGGCAGCTCAAACGGTGACGTAGCAGCAACAGCTCAAACGGTGACGTAGCAGCGGCAGCTCAAACGGTGACGTAGCAGCGGCAGCTCAAACGGTGACGTAGCAGCGGCAGCTCAAACGGTGACGTAGCAGGGGCAGAACGAGCGGCACTGTTGCACAAGCAACGGCGGCGATACGGCACTGTGGCGTTCTCACTGTGGGAAAATGTCTTTGTTTGCCAGCTGAGCCACACATGTTACACACAGACCGGCACACGGTGTACAGCGAGCATAGAGACAGCACTGTGGAAACACGCACACGCACACACACACACACACACACGCACACACACGCACACTCGCGCACGCTGCCCTTCCTAACATTCTCACGCTGCGTTATCACTGTTTCACTGTGTTCCTCTTTTTAATCTCCATGAGATGCCACAGAGCAGCAGCTGCTCCTCTGGTTGTTCGCTCTCAGTTTAAAACCGTCTACAACCGCGGGGCCGCCGGCTGAAAGCTCACGCAACAAAACCACAACCTAACCACAACCTAACCACAACCTAACCACAACCTAACCACAACCTAACCACAGCATAACCACAACATAACCACAACATAACCACAACCTAACCACAGCATAACCACGGCATAACCACAGCATAACCATGGTTAGTGTCCTGAAGACAACTCACACCTTAGTCATCATCATATTCTTTGTTTCAGGGTTTTTTAAATTACTATTGTTGAGGAGGGAATGCAGGTGATGAACCAATATCCCCTTAACAAACACAAACCCATGCACAAACACACACACACACACGCACTCATATGCACAAACACACACACACTCATATGCACGCACGCAAGCACACACACGCCACACAATCACGGTCTTTCTTTCTCTCGTTGTAAATAATGTATTGTTAATATATATAAAATCTTGTTAAAATACTTTGTCATCAATGTTATTTTGTGTTTTGTGGACATTTTTTATATGATATACTTTCTGCCTCTTCCTGCTCTGTGATACTATTAATCTCCGTTGTATTTTGTATATTCTTTTTGAACGAAACTCTAAACTAAACTACCGTCCGCAGGGATCCGTTAGTTCAGCCAAATGAAGCAAAACAAAACGCAGCACTATTCATGTGCATTAATACATTTCAGCACCTACACATTTGACCAAATCTTCAATAATGTTTGCATGTTTTTTTATTTATTTTTTTAGGGTCCAGAATTACTGAGCAAGTACGTTGGCGAGTCGGAAAGAGCCGTGAGAGAGGTCAGTCCACGTTCCCGACCGGTCCAACTGACCGCTGTGTTCATACTTTTTGTGCGTAAAGTAGCGCCGGCTGACGTTGTTTCCTGGACCGCCTGAACACTGTTTTTAGCCGCGGATGCCCCGAGAGGTAATGTGTGGTTTCCTGTGCATGTGTTTGTGGCCGAGAGTGATTCATTGGTCCTGTTTTCCCTCTCCTCTCTGTTTTGTTTTCCAACTCCGGCTTCGCAGGTGTTTCGGAAGGCGAGGGCCGTCGCTCCCTCCATCGTCTTCTTCGACGAGATCGACGCCCTCGCCGGTGAAAGAGGAAGGTACGCACTGTCGCTTTAAACCGCCGTGGAAAAAGGAAACGTTCTCCCCCCTCCTCCCCGTCACTTCGTTTTTTTTTTTTTAATTTATTTTTAAACTGTTTTCAGCACTGTGTGGTCGCTCATTGTCCAGCGATGACAAACCGCACGCTTTAATTCGCCATCCCTCGCCGTCCCTCGCCGTCCCGCCTCGTCTCACAAAGATTCACTTATGAATGGACGGAGCGAACGTCCCAAAAAAAGAGTCCGCGTGACCGCGCTATCGAAGCCGACCACTCGGTTCCAGACTTTTCTTTTTTCTTGCAACTTTTCTTCTTCTTCTTCTTCTTTTTTTTTTTTAACGCCCTCACCGGCGAACACAGAACAGTCCTGTCCGGAGGCGCTTCAGTGGGATGGCACTGGGAACATCTGTGGCCTGAAGGAAAGAGGACGAGGGAGGGGGGGGACAGAGGACACAGACCGGAGGCACACAAACACTTCATTGTGCCCGTCCACGGCAGATGGGGAAGGCCAAAATATGCAGCGCGCTTCCTGGTGAACCGGTCGATGAAACTGAACGTTGTGGGAAGGAGCACAGAGAGGCCGAGACTGCAGCTCCTCCTCGGGGCGCGCGCTCTCAGGAGCATCCGGCACATCCTGAAGTCCCCTCTTATCAGGAAATATATATCTATATCTAAATGGTTAAACTTGTTTCCTGAACCACTTATCTCTTCCAAACAACGGAGCGAGATAAAGCCGGTCGTTCAGTAGACGACGCTTTGGAAAATATATATATATTTTTTTCTTCTTTCTTTCTTCCCGAAGCAAACCTCTTCTGTTCAGCTCAGTCTTGACTCGGTTCCCATGAACATCGTACGACTCTATTGCAACCTGTCTTTCTGCAGTTGCTTGCGCCTCGGGGGCCGCTCGCTATTCAAACAATAAAAGAATAAATAAAATGCACTTAGCTCTGATCCAGAATCGTTATTTATTGGTCTTCACTTCCTGCCATGTTTAATCAATGAAGTGACTCACGCACGCCGGCAAGAATTCAAACCTGTTGACACAACCAGACCAGGGTGTGTGTGTGTGCGTGTGTGTGTGTGCGTGTGTGTGTGTGCGTGTGTGTGTGTGTGTGTGTGTGTGTGCGTGTGTGTGTGCGCCTGTGTGTGCATGTGTGTCGTCTCTGGAGGCAGGAGATGAGAAGCACCTGTAAATCTGTCAGCCTACCTGCCACGAGTCTAAACTGGCGGAATGAAATGAAGAAGACAGCAGGAAGACAGGAAGAGAGGCAAACTAGGAGGGAGGGAGGGAGGGAGGGAGGGATGAAAAGAGACGCAGAGACTGACGGATAAAAAAAAAAAAGAGCAAAACATTCAGGATTGACTGAAATTGAAAATAAACTTGACTGCATTCCTGAAAGGAAACCAAGAAAAGATTAAGAGGATAGTTATGAGAAATGAAGGATTGAGGAAACACTTTCCTTCTCCCCTCCTCCTCATCCCTCTCCTTCCCCCCCTTTGTGCCTCTCTTTCTGACATCCTCTGTCCTTTTGTCTCGCCCTCTATTGCTCACTTTCTCTCCCCACTGTTATTCTTCCCCCCTCTCCCACCTCACATTCTCTCCTTCGTGACCCCGTCTCTCTCCAATCCATCGCTCTCCGTCCTCCTTTCCCTAATCCTCCTTCCTCGTCTCCCCTCACCCAAACTCTCTCTCTCTCTCTCTCTCTCTCTCTCTCTCTCTCCCCCCACGCCCTGTCTCTCCCTTCATATCTCAGTGACAGAGCTCCTTTGTGTTCCTCTGCGGCCTTGTCTCTGCTAATGACGTCTGGCACTTCCGCCGGCCCTGTCAACAGAGGCCCGTGTGTGAAGGGCGGCTGTCTGCGCCGCGTTATGGAAAAGAACCACCTTGTGAATGCAGCGGCGTTCGAAAACGTCGACGAGTTCCTTAAAGGGATACCGCCGGCGATAGATAGAGATTCTGTTTTTCTTACTGTCAACGTATCCGTTACTGAAAGCACCGCTGGTTGCAGCCCCGATGGGTGTTATTCCTCCTGCGCTGTGGGGCTCCATTTATTAAGAAAGAAAACGGATCAATGATCTGTGATCACCATGAACTCACTCCGTAGTTTATGCTCAGTCCTGCTGACCCGAATACTCACTAGAGCAACTCGTGTATACTAATCCGCTGCTGAAAATAGTCCCCATTAAATGCACTATAATCGATGTCCGAAGAGCAAAACCTCCTATCTGGAAAAATTTACTTTTTTGAGAATACAAAAAATGACTTGTGCTGTTTTCTTGCAGAATGCTATTTGGTAAAGATGCATAATACAAAATACAAAAAAAGAAGAATACAGTGCAGATGGGATGTTTTCCCCCACTTTTCCTGGATCATTTTGCAGATCGCTATACTCAATATGTCTGCGTAACGCTTGCTAAAAAAAACACAACTATTAACCATAAAATGGTGGATGCTGGATAATTTTTTTTCTCAAAAGTCTGCGTCATTTATCACAGAGGCAGTGGCCCATCTTTTAATCTCGTGCTTACAGATCTCTGGAACACTGAAATGGCTTGTGAATAATTTGCATTAAATTGCATGTTCGTGGGCACGCGATTTTGAATAATTGGAATGAGAATAACAGGTGCGACGTTAAGAGGACCGACGCAGATAAATAAAAAATGACTATCGGGGCTGATTGTTGCGCTCAAACTATCTCCTGCTGATCTGAGAGAGAACTGGGTGGGATGAACCCCGGCGTTTCCAGCTGAATCGGCGGAGCGGGAGGCACTGCGTTTACAAGTCCAAACAAGGTGACATATTTGTGAACTTTTGTCTAAAGGAGGGCCGCTTTATTCGGGAGGGGATGACGTGGTTTCAGTTGCAGCTCGGCGGGACGTAATTGGCAGGAAGGCTCGCTTTTGCTGCCAAGGCCTTTTCTCTTTTCTTTTTTTTCTCGAAAGACAAATCGTAGCGAATGAAAGAACCTGCCATCGGGGTGTCGGTGAAAGTATTCAGAAATATTAGCGAGGAAAGAGTAAAGTCTGTGTTAAATATGTGTATCCTCCATGCACATTTCTCATTTCCAACCCCCCTTCATTTCTTTGCAGTATACTTTCCGTCCTCCCGCTAATCCATCCATCGTGCATCTGTAATTCATCACTTTTCACCATCAATAATATCCCCTACATGCGTTCCTTTCCCTCTCCATCATCAATCCTCACAATCGTCCATCCACACGTCAATCTCGTCGTCTGTTTCCCTCTCTCTCGATCCCGTCCACTCATCTATCTTGCGTTCCCCCCACTTCCCTTCAGCTCCTCGGGCTCCGGCGGTGTCGGCGACCGGGTCCTGGCTCAGCTCCTGACAGAGATGGACGGCATCGAGCAGCTCCGGGACGTCACCGTGCTGGCCGCCACCAACCGGCCCGACATGATCGATAAGGTAAACATCGCCCTTCCTCCTCTTTGGTCCCTGATTGATCAGGTTGAGGAGATGTTGTGTGTTTGCCCCCCTTGTCTCCTCCTCTCCCTCCCTTCCTCTGTTCTACATGATTGATAAGGTCAGAGGTCGCCTGCTCCGGTCCGTCTCCTTCCTCGGACTCTCTCTCTCTTTGGATCCTGTCACCGCGTTGTTTTCGGTGCGGTTGAGTTCGATGCCAGAGCGAACTTGTTTTTTTATTTAGTTTGAGTTATTTTGGAGCTGATGTTCCTTTTTTAGTTTTGGTCGTGACTGAAAAGGAGAAGGAAATGGAGATGTGGCTGTTTCCATTTGAGGACGCAACAGTGCAATTCATGCTTCCCAGACAATTTATCCTGATGGGTTTTCTTGATCCTCTGACTTTTCCTCAACTGCAACCATGAGGTTGACATTTATATCTTTACCTGTAAAACTAATGACCCATCAGTCTCAGCTGCACTTTGTGTTTAAGTGCTAATTAACTAAAGTTAGCGTGCTAACACACTAAACCGACTTAGTTCAGGTTAGCATCAGGATGTTAGCCTTTTCACTGCGAACATGTTAGCATGCTGACCAGGCGACAACCTCCTGTGTCTGAAAAAAAGAAGCCAATGCAGAAGTGCTTTAAAACTTGCATTCTCTCTCCTGACCACCAGGGGGCGACTCCTCTGGTTGTATAGAAGTATAAACTTCATGTGTTAAAGCTGCATTCTCTCTCCTGACCACCAGGGGGCGACTCCTCTGGTTGTATAGAAGTATACGCTTCATGTGTTAAAGCTGAATTCTCTCTCCTGACCACCATGGGGCGACTCCTCTGGTTGTATAGAAGTCTATATAAATGACTCTACTTCTCTCTTGATTTATTCCCTCAGTAAACAATGTAAACATGAGTTTATGTCTCAATCTCTAGTTTCAAGTCTTCTTCAATACAGCATGATGTTCATTTAGTAAATGATGCTCATCTAGAGTCAAACAGACCATAAATGTACAGATGCTTTGGTGATTGACAGGTCGCTGCCACAGTGTTGTGCGGTTTCGTTTTACAGCTTTAACCCTTTCACCGTGTGTTAACAGTTCATGAAAGTTAAGTTATGTCTTAGTTGGTTGCAAAAAAACAAGATGGCGGCGGGCAAAATGCCAAACTCGAGGCTTCAAACCCGTAGTCCACAAACCAATGGGTGACTACTTCCACTTCTTAATACAGTCCGTGATTCAGATGTTATGCATTTAGTTTAAAACACGGTGTTTGATGAACATCTCATGTTCAGGTTCTAGCAGGGTAATGACTTTGTCCATTTTAAACGCACAACAGGTGGAAGTAAAACATTTATCTCTTCTTTCTTTCTTCTTCCTTTTCTTCCCTTTCTTCTCCCCTCCATGTGACCCCCCCCAACCCCCATTTTCTATTTTCTACCCTTTTATCTCCTTCTCTTCCTCTTCCCATCCACAAAAGCTTTTCTTTGGTCTCTTATCCAGCCATCTCCGTCCTAATGAAATTTCCTGAGTGCTGATCAAAGAAGGAGTCTGTGCCTTGTCAAGAAGGACACAAGAAAGGAGAATGTCGCGGTGCTTCTGAGGCAGCCGCCTGTCTCTGTCTTTCTTCCTCTTCCACTTTGAATATACTTTTGTACCTCCGCTGCTGTAGAGCCGTGTTTTTTATTCTGAAACGGCACATCCGTCATTAAAAGACAACACTACTACTAATAATAATAATAATAAACGCTTCATTTTCTTAAAGGTTTTACTTAAAAAGCGATTCTGGGAATCCTCTCCGTGATCATTTTTTTGTCCATCGTGATTATCGGTCATGAAAGCATTTTACTCGTATAATAGAGATGAGGAAAACCAAAGCAAAGGAGCTTTTCCAGCGTTCTTCTGTCTTTTATATCTGACAAAATGTTTGGGACGGCTTCTGTTGCACTACAGTTTGTGAGAAAGTGTGCACTTCAGAATGTACTTGTTATACTTTAATCTTGCGAGGAGGGATTTTTGGTTATTTTGCACCTAAATCCAAATTTTCCTTTTTTTAGCAGTTTACAAAAACGTGTTTCCCATTTAAACTGGAGATGCACTGATGCCGGACATCGGTCCCACACGGACTCAAACAGCTGGATCGGGTATCAGTGACAAGAGGCCAATCTGGTATTGGACAATATCTAAAGCCCAGGTGTTGCTATCAGTCCTGGGACGGGAACAAAATGTGTGTGTCCCTAGTTTGACACATCAGATTACTGCAGAAAGCCGACTGTAATCCAGTGATGTAATCCAGTATCTAATGAACTATGCGCTCCACTATCTAATCATCTCATATTTTTGAGCTGTTGATTAACTATTTACAATGAGAGAATGTAACCTGAAATGGATGTTTTTGTAACTGTTTAGTCACTGGCCTCTCCCTTTAAACGTTCAGCAATTCCCTGCAAAACATCATTACATGTATTTGTATCCACAATTCTGACATATCAACGAAGAAAAGAGCAAAACGTGGCCGCACATCTGCAGTCGTTTTATGTAAACTGTTCATTTCTCAATGCAAATCTATCTGCACCACCACTATCAGTACTTCTTGGCGAAATCCTACACATCTATAATTTGGGTACCCCCCCCCAAAAAAAACAGTCCACCCCTGCCACCATTTCTAACCCACTTGAGGAGACTTGATCCATTGCTGCGGTGGGGGGAATGACAGCAACTTCCTCCACCTCTGCAACTGGTTGCTGTCTCATTTCAAACTGAGAATGGAAAAGATGCAGAAAGAGAGAAAGAGAGAAAGAGACTCCTAACATAGGGAGGGGGTCTAGCCCCTGGGTTGACAGATGGGGAAACCCCAGGCATCCTTCCACAGCCTCCCTCTCAGGAAGTGGTCTCCCGGGCAGCTGAGAAATCTGATTACCTCCTCCTGCCCCACTCTGTGTGTGTGTGTGTGTGTGTGTGTGTGTGTGTGTGTGGGGGGGGGGGGGGGGGGGGGGGGGTTAGCAAGTCATTTGAATTAAGAACCTATAACACACATTGGGGACGGAAGCTGCCAAATGGACCGATAGCCCCCCCCCCCCCCCCCCTTGAGGTTTGCACCCTGCCAGCCTCCATCGACTGTCGGTTCACACACACAGCAGATAGGGGGCGGGGCATTACCATACCAATGGCAGGATATGACGGGACAAATGAAGATTAATGGGGACGCCGGGGTGTCAATGAAGTCATTGTCGGCTCCTGGGGGCCTCAGCTGTCTGATGGGACAGAGTGGGAGGGATGGAGAAAGCAGAGAAAGTGGCGTTGACTTTAGTTTGAAGGGAGCAGGCCTGATGTCCGTCAGCTGCAGGAAAGTTGTTTTTGTTGTTGTTGCATCGTTTGATTTGTACTCAGCAGCTGTTTTTATTATATAAACTAAAGGGTGTATTAATACCTGTTGCCTAACGTTTATAACCGCGACATCCTGTCCTGCAGGCACACAAAGTCCTCCGGCTTCCTCTGGCCTTTGTATCGCATCGGTGACAAACATGACCGGGTAGCTGAATCACATCCTCACCAACGGATAACGAATAACAAAAGATAGCTCTTTTTTTTTTTTTGTAAACACAAGCACACAAAAGTCCTGCGGCTTCCTCTTGTCTTTGTATCACTCTCGTTAATTCAAAAGTGCAGACGAACCAGAATAATCTGTTCTTGTGCCAAACACACACACACACACACACATTGACCTCATTAGCTTCTACAGCATCATCTTCTACTGCAGATCTAATGGCATATACAATGCTAGTTTAGTCCATTCCTCTAGTCTACATGATGACATGTCACCAAACCCCCCTCACTCCAACACACACCTTTTAAAAAAAAAAAAAAAAGCGTCTTACACTTCCTCTTTCCTTTGTATTGCGGCAATCAGCCAAGCCCACCTTTGACCCCCGTGACGGGGCCGCGGTGATTGATTAGCACCACTGGGGATATTTATCCAGCCGGTTCAGGAGGAAGAACCCCTGTCACTCTGTTTGTCGAGCAGCTGTCCATCCAACACTCAGATGTCGCTTCTTTTTTTTTTTTTTTTTTACCATTTGTAGTTTGTCCAAAAACCACTCTGACTCTTTTTGTTTCTGTTGGTGGTTTATTCCTTAACTTGTTTTTTCACTGAATAGCCTATTTATTTATTTATTTATTTACCCAAGCGCTATCAGGAGGAGAAGATTACAAGCAGATGGGCTTTTTGTTGAGGAGCACAAGTTCCCAACTGGGCTCTTATCAGATGAAGAAAACAAAACCGAGTTGAAAAGACTCTTGTGGTATTCCATGAATAAAAGTCTATATACATTTCCAATAAGGAAAAGAACAGAAGAAGCTATTCGGTGACTTCTCGAACATTGCTTGTTTTAGTTTTTTGACAGACAGTCCATAGATTTAGATATATTTAGTTTAGAAAGATATAGAAAAGTGGACTATCTCCACATTTGAGAAGCCGTGCTCGCGGCACGACTTCCTATGTGGCTAATTGGCAAGTATTAGCATGCTAACGTGCTAAACTAAAATGATGACTAGTTAACATTATATCCGCTCAAAGGAAGGGTTAGGATTTTTTTTTTTTTAAGTGGGGTTGTATGAGCTTTTTAGATATTAGTTCAGATTCACAAGAGTCACAATCGAGGCAGTGGTGGACCAGCAACTCTTAAAAAAAAATATAGTTTTTGTGCCTTTTTGAAGAGAGCTAGACAACGTCAGTTGTCCGTCAGAAAGGTCTGTCTGAGAGACAGACAATTCTAAATATGTCTTTATACTTAAATTGTTATACATTCTTTTTTATTTTGGTGAATAAAATACATTTTGCTGCCACTTTAAATCCGGTGTCCTCCTCGCGGATGTTGGAGTTGTCCGAGACAGCTGAACATTGGGCTTATGATCTTAAATACCCGAAGATGTGGTTGAGGAAATAATAAAATGAGCAAAATTGTTAATCTCCCGGTCATGTCAGCAACGCTATTTTTATTTAGTTTTTCCAGCCGTTGTTTTTAAACCACCATTTTTTGTTGGTTAGGTTTAACTCAACCGTGATCACACGAAGCGCTTTCGCTATTTGTTAACGTAGATATTATAATTATGACGACAAATAATGTCCCCGACTGGCATGAGCACAGTTGCACTCCCACTTACAAATGTCCTCTTTCCCAGTGCGACATACTGACACGTGTGTGTGTGTGTGTGTGTGTGTGTGTGAGTCACCTGACTGCTCTTCCGCGTTGGAACAATGACACCTTCCTTCCCGCGGATCCCTATAGTTAGCTTTGCTCTAAATATACAATGTTGAAATTGCCCCCCCAAAAAAAAATGGATGTAACCAAGTGGCAAATTTAAACCGTGATTATTTCTGGTTCCAAATGATGAGCGACAGAAATTGAACCATTTCGCCGCTCGTCTGTAATTAGCCTCAACTCGGTTTTAAAGATGTCATTTTATAGAAAACCAAGCAATCCACCGCATTCATTCATCACAAAGTTTTTTTTTTTTTTTATATCTCATCATCCACCGCTCAAGAATAACTTCTCATGTCCTCACGCTTCTCCCCTCTGCGCTGTAGTGCGTCTTCTGACCAGGAGATGGCGCCAAACCGGACGTGGCTCAGTTTCCTCTGACAGTTCTGATCAACGCTGACAATTCCTGCAGATTTTTTTTAAAAGGCGTGACAGAATAAATACACAACGCCGAGATCCCCGCCGCGGTGTTCCTCGGCGGATGAAGTGAGAAACCTTCTGCCTGAGGACAAAGTGCGCACTCAAAAGTGAGAGAAGGAGTTCAGATGAAAAGGGACGACTAAACTGTCTCTGTGGTGCGGGCAGCAGCAGGAACCACAGCGCACTAAAAAGAGTTTTACCACATGAAAACGGGCGGGGAGGAACCGAGTCGTCTTTAATATTCTGTCGCACTGGATTATGATGATGCGTTGCGCAACTCTCATGCACAACGCATCATAATTAGGTCCATCTTTTCCATCATTTCTTCTTTGCATGATGTACGACACTGAAACGCGAGGCCTCGTGAGATGTTTTACGAGCCTTCCGGCGTTGTAACTGTGCAACATTTGACTAATTCATCTCCACTGTATTCTTTTTATTTGTAAGTCTTTTTCCCCCCAGAGTCAGTGACCCCTCCCGCCGTAAGATATAACTCTGTGTACGTGACTGCAGCGCGTCTGGCTCCGAGTCACGAGCCAAGACCACGTTTGATAAAAGCTGCTTGAATCCAAAAGAGTCCCGTCTGCGGCCCACTTGGTCTTCGTCGGGGCCGGTTTGAGCAGCCTGAACATCTGCCAGTGTTTTCCGAGCCGGTCTGGACGTTTGCTAATTGTAATCACAGTCGAATTCCACCAGACTGTAATTAGTGGGCCGCTTGGTAAATATTCAGGCATAAGCTAAAGTGGACCTTTTGATTTTTTTTTCTTTTCTCTCTCTGTTGCATTTAAAGCTCATGTCAATGCCCGTGTGTGGTGTGTGTCTGGTGTGTGTGTGTGTGTGTGTGTGTGTTCTTGTTGCATGCTGGCGTCCCAGATGTAATCAGCGGTGTTTTTGCAAATGATTTATGTTTTCATCACCCGCCCGGCGAACCAGAATGGTCGTTTTTTTCCAACCTCACGACAGTTGAGAAAGCGACAAAATAAGAGTCGTAAAAATCACGTGAAAGCTAACGCAGCGAAACAGTTCCAGGTGGACGACGCTGCAGAATCATTATTTGATCGATTTTTTTAAATGTCGAGTGGTGGGAAAAATGCCGCAACTTTTCCACTGCTTCTTTTTATCTGACCGACCGTCTCAAAGTGGTAGTCTCAAGCAAAGTAATCTATGTGTGTGTGTGTGTTGGCTCACATGAATACCTCCTAATTCCTACCCCCATAAAGGCCCTAAGTGAAGGAAGCCTCCCGTGAACACTCAAAACATTTCCGTCTTTGTTATCCGGGGCCTCACACGAGGGCGTCGGGACGATTCTTAAAGCCTTTCGCTCCGTGAATACCTTCTTGTTTTGTTTTCCCTTTTTTTTTTTGTCGGCAGAAACCTCCACCTGAGCCGTGCCTCCACTCAACAGGAAGCCAACCCTCAGCCAAAAAGAGCGGCTGTAAGCCATGCCAGTCAAAACAGGCCGTACTTTTATTTTGCGTTGGACTGACGTTATCATCTCCCGAGCTTTGCTCCTACTCTCTCGTGACGAGCCAAGCATGATGGAATCTCTATTGGTGCTGTCTTAAAGGATTAGAGCTCATTCTCAGTTTTTTCCCTGACTGCACAGTTCTAAAATAGGGCCCCGCCGCCACGGTACAGGGCGTCCTGCTGGAGCCGTTGATGCGAGCCACGCCGGAGCTCTTCAGGGTCTTAAACCCGCTGCTCTTTTTTGGGCAGTTTTCTTCGAGGGGGTCGAGTTCTCGATATCGACCGCGAGCCGCAGCTCTCGGCGCGGCTCTGTTACTGTTCCCTCACCGAGCGTTGAAAAGTATTTCCTGCCCTGGTTGTGTTTCTGCGACGCAGTAATTAGAAGGCAGAGTGAGAGTTTTGGCTTGTGGCTTAGAAGCTACAGTGGCAAAAGAAAACAAAAAGTGTGTGTTTGTGTGTGTGTGTGTGTGTGTGTGTCTTTGCGAGCCAGTAATGGGATACCACCTGGGGATGGATGAGCTCTGGGAAGCTGTGTGCATGTGTGTTTGTGAGCATTGGGGGAGTAGGATCCCCAGGCAAGTATCAAACTTCAAGGGCTGTATTAGTATCCGCTTACACATGTGTGCATGCAAGAATACCGCCACAAAAAAGAAGAAGAAGAAAAAAAGAAGAAGAAGAAAAAAAGCCTCAAATTCGACCAGACGCCGAAAAAAAAAGAAAAAAAAAAGTTTGCAGATTGGACTAAACTTGGTGAAGTTACTGCAGTAATTCCTATTAGGATGCATTATATTACGCACGGTGCAAATCCATGTTAAGCAAACAAACAGCGTTTAGACTAGAATGGCCCTCTGAGAGCGCGATCCTTCGCCAAAGGCCGCTTTCCGTGAGAGAAAAGTGATGCGGATCCGCTCCCAGCTTTAATGGGCTCTTCTTCCTCGCCCTTCCACCGCGTTTCATGGAAATCAGAATCAAAGGCTCTGAATCTTTTCTGTGATCCTGCTGGCGGACGAACAAACCGAACCGAAAAAACATAACCCCGCAGGTAAAAAGGAGAAGAAAATGAAGATATGGAAAGAAACTGCTAGTGTTTGTCGCTGGTGATGAAGATAGTTTTTTATGTTTTAGTTTGAATCATTAGTGTTTCTGTGCTCTCGGTGCTGAAGAAGCATAATTTAACCGTTTTTATGAATCAAACGACGATCTGCATCTCCAGGCAGCTACTCCTCTGTTTTGGTGAGCTAAAGAGAGAAAGACACGAGGATGGTGTAGGGGTGTGTGTGTGTGTGTGTGTGTGTGTGTGTGTTGGGGGTGGTGGTGAAGAGGAGATGAGGGAGGGAGGGATAGGGAGGAAATGAGGGCTCTTTGTGCTCTGCTACCTGGCAGACATCTCCAGCATGTGTCGTCTTGCCTCTTGGCAAGCCGAGACCACCGGCGCCCTTGGAATGCTCTCAGTTCAGGAAATCTCGTTTATTCTCACAAATGCTTCTCGTAGCCCCCCCCCCCCCCCCCCTCCTCCCCTCCTCTACGGCTGCAGAGCCAGTATATTTTCCTCTTTTTACGCCTAGGTCTTTATTGCCCTTTTTATTTTATGGCCTTTTTCTATATATCTTTTGTCCTCCTTCTATTAGTCTCTTTGTCTTGCTCTTCAGGTTGTCTTGTTTTTATAAAATGATTGTGGGGCAACGTGACCGATATGAGCACATGTGATGTAACAATACGTGCACAGTGGTCTCCCATACATCGCTGTATATTCCAGTTCCAGATGCTAAACAACAATGTTTGGCCTTCACGTGCTACTGTACGGGTTTAGAGGTTATTTGAAATAGAAATGAACTATTTTAACAGATATGTTACAGACGCAGTAAACTGTCGTGTGCTTTTTTTTTTTTTTTTTACCCCGGCCCTCCAGGTTAAAACTGTCAGTGCTGTTGCTCCGGTTGGAAACATGTCGGCTGCTAGCGGCCGGCTCCGGTCGTTCAGAGGCAGCTGTAGTTGCTCCAAGCGCGCGGCGATTTAATGAAGAACGCTTGCAAAACCAAGCACAAACTTTTTGTATTTTTTTTTTTTCTAAATCTGAGCACAAAAAACATTGATTGCAGGTTTCGTTAGGCTGCAGAAGTTTCGATACCTTTTGCCACTGGTTTTGTTTATGTCGATACCTTTTAAAGTCCTGATAACCAGTAAGATAACCAGTAGTCTGCTGGTCACTGTAAACCAGCAGGGGTGTTGCATCCCCGACCGGTTAGTCTGGGGGATTGGACCAACAACCCTTCTGGGCCCGACCTCACATCTCCACACACTGAACACTGTCAACGATGCATTTAGCAAAACGATGCTTTGTATCGGTGCTGATTCCATCTTCTGATGGATGCGTTCCAGAGTGTGTTGTTGTTGTTGTTGACACCTTTAGCTTTCTGCCAGGCTGTCGTCACTGCAACACAAACACTATTTCTACTGTTTGCTTCGTTGGGGAGAAATGAAATAATTGCCGCAGTAATAACTTTCCAGAGTTGTAAAATCCTGCCTCCGAGTATTATACGGCACTGTGCTGTGTTTTGGCATCTGATAAGCCTTCAAGCTCATGAATCTGTTACTCAGGACCGGCCTCCCCGGCTTGTGTTTCACGTCTCGCGCGTACCTGAAACAACATGCCCCCTCCGAAACGCACGCACCAAACACAGCGCCGAGGCATGTGAGGGTTCATGGGAAAGGTGTCCCGATTTTGGAGGAAAAACGGCCCCAGTAGCTCTGTTGTTGTAGAATATGCTGACACCAATGACGTAATCTTTGAAATGCGTCTTTACCACAGAGATGAAGTACAAAAGTCATAAGAAAAGTCATTTAGTTAATAAAGTGCTCAGTTTCACCCAATCAAGTAATATTGTTTTGATTGTATGTGAATCAAATGTTCCTCATTTTTTTGTGCGTTTTCCTACGGAAAGTCCAGCAACACGTGTCAATGTCCACTTAAATACATGCAAACAGTCTTTTGATAACGCAACCACAGAAGTGCTGTTGCAGAAGTCATGTGACAAATACATCAACGTAGACGTCTCGTGTCGCGTGAGGCATTGAACAGCGGTCTCCTGGGCTTTTACGGTCTTGTTCATGATTAAGTGGATTACATGCTATTAGATTTCGTGGGATATCTAGGAATTAGAGCTCCTTATTTTTCGTAGCTATGAGCGCTGGATGCTCTTGTCTTTTCCTGAAAATCCAAGATGGCTACCCGTAATACAAGAAAGGGAAAAAAAAAAGGCTGGAACTCAGAGATTTTTCGTGGCGTTGTGAAATAAATATTAGTTTTTTTGTTCTTATTTTTACAATCATGGATGACCGGCGTTATTGCTAGCGTGAGGAAAAAGTATTGTGACGCTAACGTGCTAACGTGCTAACTGCTTTGGGACAAGCTGAGGCGACGTGAGACCCACGTATCAGGATACAGTCAGACCCACGTGCAGAATAGAAGCTGGTAGGGTGCCAATTTGGGGGGGGTGCAACAAATAATACCCCCTTTTGTATGGTCCAAATATCCCCTGCTGAAGCGCCCTGAGCCCGGGGATCCCAACACCACATTAAGAGCTGCTTACAAGTGGACAAGGTGTAAGTTTTGGGGGGATTTGAAACGGTAGGAGCTACGAGGTTGTGATTTAAAAAGCTTCTTTTTTTTTCGTTCACTTCAACCAGGTCCAGAGCCATGTTTGTAAAGCGGCTAAACAAATGGGTTATTATTTGTCGCAGTCATTTCAGAGGCCGGGGGGGGGCGGTAACTGTATCCCAACGTGTACATCCTCGTCTTCATCGAGATTTAAGTTCCCCCATTGAAGCTGAAATGAAATCCATCCCGCCAGGAGGACCTTGTGAGGAGGACCATGTGGCTGTCAGAGCAGGAGTTGTGTTTCCATGCCGTCGAGCTGGATGGAGAAGGAGGTTCCTCTGGACATGAGGCCTTCGGCTGCTCTGAGGAACGATTAACATCAGACTGCTGACCGATTTACTGGTTATTTGACCGATGTATTCATTCTAAAATCTCCTTTTGATGATAGCCGATGATGACATTTGAGAAGCTGTAAGCAGAAAGTGTTTCACTTTAAACTATAATCGGAATAATTGTTCTTCTTGTTGGTTTTTCGTAAGCCGGTGCTGTTTTATTTTTTTATTTAAATACTCAAGTTCTGTCAGGATCTGTAGCGTCTCTCCTTTAGCTGGCAACTTTGCACACTGGTTGCCCCAAATGTGAGCAACAAGGCAATGTGACCGTACGAGGACAGCGTCGGTGTGAATGCTTGACTTTATTATATCATTGAGGCGATTTAGAGAGAATCTTCTTCTCCTCTTCTTCTTTATTTTGGTTCAGGCTGATAAATGTGGATCCAGTCGCGTCAAAAATCCTCCATGACTTCGCGTGTCTCGACTACGCCGCCGCCATCTTTGCTTCCAATCCTCCCAAAAATGCGGCATTTTTTTTTTTAAAGACGAGTGCGGCGACCGGCCCGTCTCCTTTTGAGAGGAACATTTGATAGAAGGTTTACAGCGTGACCCCCCGAGGTCAGGCGGAGACACGTCTCCGGCCCGCCGCCGTCGCCGCCCTGCTGGAAGGACCTGGCAGATGCATCGGAAAGAGGTTGACGGGGCAGTGTCACTCCGTTTCCTCTTTCGCAGGCTCCGCTTGACGAATGACCGTGTGAAAGGTTGTTTCATAGGGGTGTGTGTGTGTGTGTGTGTGTTGCAGAAAAAGAGTACCAGCGCTCCTTCTTTTTTTTACCCCTCTGCATGTCATCTCTGAAGTCAGAGTAATTTACGGCTGTCAGGAAGTCCCCAGAAGCGCTCTCATGCCGAAAAAACAACAACCTTGACTTGGGTCGGGATGAGGGGTTGAGAGAGTGTCCCCACACCCACGAAAAAACATGTATTTCTTGTGTCAAAGGGCCTAAATCCTGTCGCCTGAGAAATGAAAGAATTCCAAGAGGCTGCCTCGTCCACTGTCCTGCGGGCCAGACCCCAGAACTAATCTCTTTCATCTCCTCTTCTTGGGGGGGGGGATGCTGCTACAGTCTCTTCCTCCTCTTCCTCCCCCTCTTCCTCCTCCTCTGGGATCGTTGCTTGTCGAGCAGATCGCCTCAGGGAGATGTGGCTCCTTCCCTCTTTGCTGTGTAACCTCTCTCTCCCTCCACTAAGCCTTCTCCTCCCTCCCTCCCCGGGCCTCTGAGCTGGACTGCCTTCCCTTTTGGCTTTCCCCTCTTCCTTCCTTCCTCAGCTCCTCCACTAATAGCTCCCCTGTTCCTGACTGGTCGGGGGGGTGGGGGGTCGGGGGGCTGCCAGTTGAGCGGTCACTCGTAGAAGATTCATTCGAGACGGCGTAATTGTAAACAGACGGAGCGAGCGAGGGAGGAACGTCAGAGCATTAAACTACAGAGAATGGAGGAACTCTCTGCACCGGTCTCTTGACTTGGACTCCTTCTTCACCTCCTCCTTTTCCTCTCTCTCTCTCTCTCCCGTATCTCCATCACCCCATATTTTCTGCCCCCTCCATAATTCAGGCACTGCTTACGACATCAACGTCTTGTTTCCCCCGCTAAATGTGATGAACGACGTCCTCCGACATGCGCCCGCTTGATAGCGTGTGTCAATTATTGGATGCCTGGAAGAACTCAGTTCAACAACTTCTCTCGTTCTCTAAATTTATTTACTAAATGATCACAAGCAAAGTAGTAAGCGCTGCAATTGCAAAAGCAGTGAGTGGTACAGCAACACGCAGGTTGGTCAAAGAACAACTGCCCCACCGCGGAAGTGGGGCCTTTCATACACAGTTTATCGTCACAGGTTCGTCTCGCCTCGTCCTAACATCTGATTCGCTCTGTCCTGTCAAGAGGAGGAGAATCCCGTGTTCTCATCTTTTCTCACAAGACTGGAACACAACGACCAGTCTGCTTCCAGAATGTCAACATACTGATAAACAGTTGTGGGTGTTGAAGTGCGCAGGCGTGTGACTAACTTCCCTTGGGAACTGGACATTTCATAGACACAACAGCTGCATAGCTGTGTTATACTGACCTCGCTAACCTGAACTTTAATAGACATGAAGAGTAATGCAATGAAGAATATCTACAGAATATAAGGATTTATATTATCAATATCGACGCACTTCCCCGGAGACTTTTCCAGTTAGCTTTGTCGTAAATGTTGAGTAATAAGCGACGCATTTAAAGACGGAGCTGTTGGGGAAAGGTTGCGCAATGTTGTGCTTTTCAGTGTGCATTCGTACAAATTTGCATTTTCGTGCAGTCGGCTTAATATTTTAACTCTCGGAAACGGCAGATCAGAAGTCAGATCTTATCAATAATCAGGAGTAGTTCAGGCTGCAGAACTCTGATGAAGAAAAAAACTAATCCCACATGAATTGAGTGATTTTAGTAAAGTTCTACTTTAAGTAAAAAAAAAAAAAAAACATTACATCACCATCAATTTTAGTGATTTTTTTATTATAATTTTCCAGTTCCAACTAGACTCGGCCTTTTCACCGCTGTGAGGAGATTGTGACTTCTATGTGGGAGTAAATGTCTTCAAGTTGCTCCAGTAACAAGGAAATGTGTTTGTTGGCTGGTGGAAACAGTAAACATGAGAGAGGATGACCGTGTGTGTGTGTGTGTGTGTGTGTGTGTGTGTGTGTGTGTGTGTGTGTGTGTGAGAGAATCCAGTAGTGCCGGGCAACCAGACCCGTCCCTGACTCCAGATGATTGCTCCTGCCTCCTTTCCCTGCTTTTATCTCCTCTTTTTTTTGTGATTCTGTATTTTTTTCTTTCTTTCCTTTTCCTTTCCCACACTTATCTCTCCGGCATTCTCAAAGTCCAGCAGCAGTTGTTTGGGGGGAGGGGAACAATCTCATTGGTGTTATCAATCCAACCATGTTTTGCAGCCAGCAGTGCATCCCTCCTTTCGTCCGCTTCCATTTTTAATTTTAATTTTCCCCGGCTTTGCAGCTGTTTTTCTCCACGTGGAGCGACGGAGAGACGTCCGGCAGCCGGCTTTACCTGCGTCCCGTCACCGTGCTCGCACACCTCCAAGTGGAAAGCTACATGGGAGTGTTTACTCATCTGCGCTCTGACACGAAACCACTAAGGGACCACATACCCGGCTATAAACATGCCGCAGTAAGCTTCAGCTTTGTGATCTCCTGTGTGTTTTCACTCACAGTTAGCTTTTTGTTGTGTGCAATAAACATGACTCAGTTGTTAGGTCATGGGTAAACATTTGCCTTCAGATAATGTGCTTTCCACAAGCCATTATGAGGAGGGCTTATTGCATAGGCAAAAAAAAGAAAAACGACTCATGAATGGAGCTTTATGTATTCTCTCAGAGTAAATTAATGTTCTGCATATGTACAAAGTTGACACAAAGTAATTGGCTTTTTCTTCGTCTGCGGTATTTCGTTGCGTTCTTGTACGCCATCGCTGCACAACCCAAAGTATCTGTCTCCTATTTTTAATTTTGTACGTCTACGGGTCTGACCTTTGACCTCGCACCACCGGCAAGTGGTCTTTCAACGACGTTCACTTGATTACGGCGTGCGGTTTTCTCCGAAGACAAACAAAGCACACTAAATGCAGCGCGGCCAATTGGTACGGAGGCGGGAGGGAAGCGAAAAGAAAAAGAGAGAGAGAGAAACCAATTAGGAGACGGAAGCCACTAATTAAAAGCTGCATGCTCTACAGATTGCATCAATTTTATTTTCTTTAGCGACGGCCAGGGCCGTAATTTCAGAGCTCGCTTGTGCGCCAGTGCACATTCCAGGGCCGCCGCTTGTGCACAGAGGAAGCACTGTCAGTCGGCCGCTCTCCCTTGTTGGTAGTTTTGTACGAAGGAAACGAAGCACAAACTGGGGAAATTTTGAAGACTTTTTGAGAGACTCCACATCATTCAGAATAGCCGGGGAACCATTCATTAGACGTTTTCAACCAGAGCCTGTTCGCAGAAATGTTTCCCCTTCCTGGATTAGGTTCCGTGGATCGCTGCCAATACATTTTGTGTGTGTGTGTGTGTGTGTGTGTGTGTGTTGTGAATCGGAGATTGCATTATGCTCGAGTGGTTTGGGTGGTTAACCAATACGCTTGCTTTGGAAAGCTGCAGGGAAACGTTGAGCACGTTGACCTGAGGAACGCCGCAAGGGTTGCTCCGAACACACGGGCTCACAAAAGGCCGGGGCCTGTAATAAGAAAAGAAGAAGAAGAAAAACCCGCTTCCAGGGTAAATGGTGTTCATTTGGCAGAGTGACCCGGAGCACTTGTCTGTGTGCTCTTATTGTAAAATGAGGAAACACGAGGCATGTTCTGCTTCTTTTTTTTTTTTTGTGGTCAGAGCAGACGGGCAACGCTCCCAGAAATAGGTAACAAAGAGAGCCAAAGAATCGCAAAACTTGTCGGATAGTTCCCCGCCAATGTTGCTATGTGATTAAAGAAGCTCTGTGGACGTTGTTTCAAACATAATGAACGAAAAAATAAAGTCAGAGTGACATCGAATCTTATCAGGAGAAGTAAAAAAAAGGACCCTTCGTGTTTTATATAAAGCTCAACTTCCTAATTCTATTTCTCGCTCATTGTTTTATAGGTGATTACCCAACGCCTCTTGGCAACTTTTCACCTCGAGCTGTTGTGTAACCAGTGTACATGAACCTGCATCACACGCACACACACACACACACACACACACACACACACACGATCTCGATATCCAATTTGTGAATAAATTGGATGTATTGCAGTGTTTTTGAAATGGCCTTTTCCGTGATGCACCAGAAGTTAAAGCGAGGGAACGCGCAAACGCACCAACTGTCAGATGCACAACAGACTCTTGTCTGCGTGACCCCGTGACCCCGGGGCCCCGGGGCCACCAGATGCATCAGCAGTTTGGCCCCATTCTGTCCCAATACGCGAGCGCGTCCTGAGTCCTCTTGTCGTTGCTTCCTTCCCAGAAGTCACCGCTGCGATAAATAAACCCCCCGCCTCTCAAATGATGGCGAGAAAAGAAGAAGAAGAAGAAAAAGAGAGGAAGTAACTTAGACCTCTTCCCTTCCCTTCTACCTAATGGTTTTTCCAGACCCTCGAACGCTGAAGGCTGACCTTGCTTCTTCGACTGGATTTTTCCTGCACCCTACACCTTGGATTTCAGGAAATGTACAAAACAGGATAGCATAGCACAACATATTGCTTCTGTTTTCCTTTTTTTGTTTTGTCTGAGAGGCAAAAACACTTGAGGATCCAATGACATCAGCAGCCAAGGCTGCAGTGTTATTCCTTTCTCTCTGTACAGGAGTCGTGTCTGCAATGGTGCTCGAGTCTCGCTCTTCATGATGCGATTGTTCAGCAATACCCAAACCGTGTTCACCGACGTGTGCCCCAATTATGACATTTCAATTTGAAGCAAGTCGTAAGTACGTTTAGATTATAGTCATAGAAAAGCAGTTATATGCGACCTAAACAACAGCAACAAAAATACTTAAAAAAAAAAAATGAAAAGCAAGGGTGCAAACAGGCCTTGCGTGACAGTCGTGTCCAAAGCAGCCAGTAACTGTCCCCCAAGTGGGATGTGATCTGAATGCCGACGGCCCCCCGAGCCCCCTGGGTAATTAGTGGGCAGAAGGCCCTTTATTTGCCTTCCAGGCCGGCGTGGGCTTTGCCGCATTGTTCAGGGGATGGAGCGCTGTTGAAAGCTTTGCACACAGAGGTGACTGTGTCCTCTTCCTGTTGTCAAAGTCACAGTTGCCCGTTGACAAGTTGCCTGATAATTATCACGCCTGCGTTGCCGGCGGTATATCCTCTGAAGTCTTTGGAAGAGTCTCCGATCGCACCCTAACCCCATCCGCCCGAGTTCCCCCCCCCGATTTTTTGATAATGAGGAAATGGTTTTAAAATACTGAAACGCTTCTAAATCATCAACCACAGGTCCAATTTAATAAATGTAAACGGCTAAAGTACTCTAAACCCTTGTGAGAAGAGAAACGATGCACTACATTTGTAAAGTATTGACGTCGCGATCAGCGAGAAAGCAACGGCTATTTTTCTTCGATTTCTTCCTCGGTGTTTCGAGGTACTACAGTTTCGTCGTTCCTCAAACGCATCTGAAAGCGCGTCAGATGACACAAGCGGAAGCAGACGGTCATTTTTGCGGGGTCTTTGTTCATGGTGCGATTTAAAAATGGCTCATTTCTTTATTTCTGAACCGAAAAACATGATTTTTGGACTGGAAAGGCTTGAAAACATGTCATTGCTTGTGTTTATTGTGATTATTATTGCATATTTGGATGATTTAGGTCTTAATCTTTCTAAAGAGGTGCAGCATTACTCTGGGACATGATGGGAAGTCATAAAAAAAAACTTGGGGAACGACCGAGGACAAATTTTTTGATCAGATTCTTGACTTTTGATCAAATTTATGCAGAAAATGAATAATATTTTTTTATTTTTAAAGGCAAGGAGTTGCTGATTCTTTAGAGATCAAGGTTATATGAGCTGTAGAACACCTGTAGAAGCCCTCGGGTACCCCTATTGGGGGACCCTCGGGCTGATGAGGCTAAAGTCGGAGTCCCTCCCTCTTTTTGTATCAGCCTGACTTTGTCCAACAGCGTACAAAGTGACTCCGCCATATAATCTACTTTTAGCCTCCAGTTCCCGGGTATTGCTAAGCGTGCGCCCACGCCGATAAACACTTTAAAAAAAGCTGAGGCAAAGCTTTCCCCCCATTGCCATCCTCTGTGTATTCTTAGTACGAATGTGTTTATTGGCGACTGCTGGTCGCTGCACCTGCCGCTATTTTCGGCGACACCATAACTGCGTTGCGACTCGCCCACTCTCTCTCTCTCTCTCCCTCCCCGTTCCCTCCGTATTTTTTTCCCCCTCTCCACAATCAAGGGGGAATTATCTCTCTTCCGAAAAAAAAAGGCAGCCCACTAATTTTAGATTGACTTGATTGAGCCTGGAGGCCAAAGGGATCAAACCCACATCCGTTGAAAACCCAGGGATGCTAATTCTAACCATAACATCGCTAACATGTGTTTTGCTCTCTCAAGCGCTGATTTGAGACCTGCTGGAAGCGGAGGACCATTCTTTCTTGTGGCATGTTTTGTGGGTATTGGCCCACCATGTGTATATTTATAGAGACCGGGTCATGACACAAGCACACGGACTGCTTGTTCTTTCTGAAGGACGTGAAGCACTCCCTTCTCAAACGCTGGCTGTTTTTGTAAGTGTGAGCGGGGAGACGTTCAATCAAGGCGTAATTGATTTCCAGGATGTTGAGCCTTCATTTGTTTCAATTAAATCCGTCAAGGAAACCTGGACAAGAAAATCCTGTTTGCACAGCGGCAATCACACCTTTTACACCGCGTTCCACATTATTAGGCAAATTGTATTTAAGGGTCATAAACATTCATTTTTTGTTTTTTCAATGAAACTCATGGATGGTATTGTGTCTCAGGGCTATTTGGATGATTGAAATCATCCAAATAGTAATAATAATAATTAGTTTGCCAGGTGAGCCCAATCAAAGGAAAACTACTTAAGAAGGATGTTCCACATTATTAAGCAAGCTACATGTTTCAGGCAAAATGGGGAAGAAAAAGGATCTCTCTGCTGCTGAAAAGCGGCAAATAGTGCAATACCTTGGTCAAGGTATCACAACATTGGATATTTCCAAAAGAATTGCGCGTGATCATCGGACGGTGAAGAAATTTGTCACCGATTCACAGCACAAGCGGGTTCGTTCAGACAAAGGCAAAATAAGGAAGATTTCTGCCAAACAAATGCGTAGGGTTAAGAGAGCAGCCACTAAAATGCCATTGAATAGCAGCAAACAGGTGTTTGAAGCCGCTGGTGCCTCTGGAGTCTCGCGAACTTCAAGATGTAGGATGCTCAAGAGGTTTGCAAGTCCTAAACCAAGCTCACAAGCAAAAAAGGTTGCAGTGGGCTCAGGACTACATGAAGACTAACTTTCAAACTGTTTTGTTTACGGATGAGTGCCGTGCAACCCTTGATGGTCCTGATGGATGGAGTAGTGGATGGTTGGTGAATGGCCACCATGTCCCAACAAGGCTGAGACGTCAACAAGGAGGTGGCGGAGTCATGTTTTGGGCCGGAATCATGGGGAGAGAGCTGGTAGGCCCCTTCAGGGTCCCTGACGGTGTGAAAATGACCTCGGCAAAGTATGTAGAGTTTCTGACTGACCACTTTCTTCTGTGGTACAAAAAGAAGAACCGTGCCTTCCGTAGCAAAATCATATTCATGCATGACAATGCACCATGTCATGCTGCAAAGAATACCTCTGGGGCATTGGCTGCTATGGGCATAAAAGGAGAGAAACTCATGGTGTGGCCCCCATCTTCCCCTGACCTTAACCCTATTGAGAACCTTTGGAGCATCATCAAGCAAAAGATCTATGTGGGTGGAAGGCAGTTCACATCCAAGCAGGTGCTCTGGGAGGCTATTATGGCATCCTGCAAAGACATTAAAGCAGAAACTATCAAAGAACTCACAAGTTCAATGGATGCAAGAATTGTGAAGTTGATATCAAAGAAGGGGTCCTATGTTAACATGTAACTTGACCTGTTAAGATGTTTTTGATTCAAACTTTTCTTGATTTCAGTAAATATGACCTCCTAATGCTGCAAATTCAACAAATGACAATTTTTTGTTCTTTACAACCTATAAAATATCTTGAAACTCTGAAATTCTGCATAATAATTTGGAACACTGCATTTTGAGTTTTTTATTTTTGAAAAAAATACTGTTATCATTAGGAGGTTTGTTCAATAGAATTTGACTTATACTCTAACAGTTGATGACTTGAAAATGATACTGACTGACTGTGCATTACTATTTAGGAAAATCTGAGCAAAGTGTAATTTGCATAATAATGTGGAACGCGGTGTAGCTGCTAACGCTTTGACGTTTATTGCAAATGCATCATTATGTCGGCCGTGGGCAACTTGAATACTCTACACATGCTTTTCCATCCAAGGACGGACTTGATTAAATAATCATTAAAACTACATTTAGCAAGAGCTAAACAGTCATTTTGAAGAATCCGATTTAAATTACACAGCATAGCTTCACACTTCAGATGTTTATTAATGTTTCTCCAAAATCTTTTAGTGTTCCTTTTGGCCTGTTTTATGTATGACGTACATTTTCTTTAGCCTTCGTTATATACAGGTCTTTTGGAATAATCCGTTTTCTTTCTGGGTTTTGTCACTCTTTAGCTGCTGTTTTTATGGATTAATTGAATGTGATTTTCTGAATGCATGCTGATTAAACCATTAAACAGTTCTGTTACTTAACACATACCGTAAACGTCGGGTTAAAAGCCGCTCCTACGGCCGTTCAGTGTCCCCGCTGTAGCTAGCGCTGCTGCTACCGCCCGCTGCTGCTGCTACTGCCCGCGTCCCCTCTGCCCAAGTCGGGTGTCGAGCCTGGTCCCGCTACCTTCGGTGATTTTCAGGGAGCTAGCGGAAGTTAGCGGGGAAGTGACGGAGCGCTAGCAGGAGCCCCAGCTGGCTACAGCGGGGAGCTAACGGGGATATCGACCGAAGGTAGTAGCGGCGCGTAACCCGACGTTTACGGTAGGTTTGTTCTAAGCGGTATTTAGATAGTTGTGTTCCAGTCAGACCAAAAAATAACATGCATGCTGTCGAAAACATGCACGTCAAAGTCCGACGCCCCATTATTAGAGACGTGTCACCATACTGGGCTTCTCCAGAAACCGTCCCGAGGAGCGTAACGAATGGTCAGACTCGATCTTAGGCGTCTTCAAAGGGAGCCCGGTAATGACAACGTTGCTCGCGGTTCGGCCCTCGGGGGGCCCCCGCTCTCGAGATGCTTAACTGTGGCTAACTACCAGACCAATTACTTACAAAGACGACCTTAGGAAGAGACACTCGATGCCGCTGCCGCAGGAGCAATCCCAGATCCCCCCCCCCACTGTCCACCCGCCCTAATAGCACCCGACCCAAAGCCTGGTCCGCTGACGCCCTCGGGCCACTCTCGGCTTTGTGTCGCCACTTTTCCTGTCAAGACTTTGTTATTGCCATCTTTTGGCTTGGGAAGGTGACATTTTACAACGTGTTTATTGGTGGTGGTGAGGGAGGGGTTTGACAAATAACATATTCAGGGACTTTTTTTCCCCCTTTCTGTTTCATGGGAAATAAATGGGAGGAAATCACTGTATGTAGCATGTGAAGCTTGAACTCCAAAGCTCAAGGGAAGGCGCTAGTTCACAGATGTGAAACGGCTCCGTTAACGATACTCAAACATTCTCGTGTTTTCCTCAACGATGGGGCTCTGAAACGAGGATGTTTACCACAAAACTCATATTTCCAGTCGGCATGTCATGCACCACTCTGGGTTTCTTAGCTTGTATATTTAAGGTCATGCAGACGCCGGACTTTTTCCGGCGCCTGCTGTTTGCTTGCGGAGGCGCTATACAACAATGGCTGTTTGTGGATCGGCAAAGGCAGGAAGTGTACAGTATCCTTTCTGGAAAATACACACAGCCCTGTCACTTCATTAGTGTTCCCGAGCGCGGCGGCGTGGGAGGGGATTTAACACAATCATAGTCAATAAGGGAAGTGAACTAGCTCACAGGCTAGCATGCCATCCATCATTCTCCAAGCGCGCTGCCAAGTCGACGCAGACTCCCCGTGCAGTTGGGTCGAGTCCCGGCACTACGCGTCTCATTCCTTGAGTCTTCTGCAATCCCCCCGGCTTAGTCCCCCATCTGGCCAGCGGTTCCGTGCTAAAGCTGGGAGATGCGTAGGGCCTAATTCCTACACACTAAAGCATTACCGTCTGCCCAGGGCCCACGGAGACAAGATGGTCGCCAGGTGTCTTCCTGTCTTCAAAGTGTCGGCGTCGTTAATCACGCCCCACCCCCCTCTCCTCCACCGACCCTTCTGCGTCGCCTCACATGTGTTTTATTTTCCCTCGGCTCTCACCCCACACACACACACACACACACACACACACACACACTTCTCAGCCTCCCTCTTTTATTTTTGGACAGTCTGTCACCCAGCTGCATTTCCTGCGGGGTTTATGTACAGTTTGGGCCGGATTGGAACCACATTGGCAACAAAAAAAAACACACAAAAAACAGCGTGCCATCTTAATGAAGTCACTGAGATCCAAATGGGTGGGTGGGTGGTACGGAGGGGGATAATTGGAGAAGCTGTGCCGGCCCTGTGAAGGGCCAGAGGATACTGGGAACCCTCCCAGCCTGGCCTTTAGCCCCCAGCAGACGGCTGGTTCTCTCTAATGTGGCCACTTTTATTCTTGAATCCCCCCCCCCCTCCTCGCCGCTTCATCCACTCCTTCAAAGGCACATGTATCTTTCATCTATCTTTGCTAATAGTATTAACGCAGCTCATGCTTGTGAACACAGCCTCCACAGCTGCAAGGCCTTAAACAGCTTCAGAGAAGAAGTGCTAGCAGCACAGGGAGGGTTATTCATGTCTTTCAAACCCATGCCAAATATTTGCAGTTTACAAGCCCCGGCGATATTGCAAGGTGCAAGTTATCTTTTTTAACAAACAGGAAGTTTTGACCGCACGGTGAGATCGTAAAAAAAAAAAGCTTTTGCGTCAGCGTTATCCGTTTGTGACCCGAGAACACTTTGTGATGCAAATAACCGGGAATCAGCAACGGCTTTGGGACTTGTGTCTGTTCTGTCCTGTCATAAAAGAGACGCACATCCTCTTTGTGAACTTTTTTGCGGCCGTTTGTGGTTCACGTCTAGGTTGCATCTCTTTTTTTTCTCTCGCTCATTTGGAAAGGCACATTGGATTTAATTTGGTATGTCGCCTGCCAAGGCCCAGTTTGCATTAACAGTGCGGCGTGTGCACTCTCAACGCCCTCGCTGACGCAAAACCAAGCAAGTAGAAAAAGAGCTCTTTCCTCTGGAAATGCACCAGGGGGACTATTTCTGTCGTTTTAAACTGTTAAGGAGGGGATTGGGCCAGAGAAAGGGGGGGAGAGGGGGGCGGGGGGGGGGGGGGGGGGGGGGTGCTGGTGTTCAGTTTGTGAGCTGCAGACTGTTTCACGTGCCAGATCTGTAATGCGTTCCTCCGGGCTGGGAGCTGGCTGAACTCTGGGCCGTGGCGCTCCGGGAGAGGAAGTCCCAAGCCTGGGGAGTTTCAGACATCCTGTTTTTGGAGGGCCATCGGCCAGGACCAGGGCCGTTGCACGCCACCTGCAGCCTCGCATCACATCTGCCATTAGACCGGGGACGGCATGCATTTTGGCTCAAAATGGCTTCTCTTTGTCTCACTGTCTACCGCCCACCTTCCAAACATCCAACCCTTCTTTTTTATTTATATATATATAAACAAAGTAAACTGTTGGACCACAAAACTTCTTATTACCATCACTTTTCCTCTATATGCCCCTTATGTCTCTAATCTTGGACTGGCTTTTCCATTTCTCCTCGAAGAACATTATATCATTTTGAAGGAATGTGTGTTTGCAATGAGTCGGGGAATCGGGCCTTAAAAAGAGTGAACGTGGAAGAGAAGAGCTGCCATGACATGTTACGTCCTGAGAAAATTTAGTGCGTGTGATTTCCCCTCTCGAGTTGGAGTGAAGACGTCATAGTTTCATCTCGTGCAACACAAAGGTTCTGAACCATACAATTTTTTTTATTTGATTTATCTGTCATGCATGCTCACGTTTAGTTTACACATGGTTTGCAATTGTGCGTAACGAGGACGAACTACTCCAAGACTCGCACACCATTTGTTTGGATCCTACTTGGAATTTACACAGCGTGGTATTCCCCCCAAAGACGGCGGTCCCAATTCATGCCTAATTTAACCACAATACGCCTCCCTTCCATCCACTGCTGCAACACAGTTGCTCGGCCTTCTTCCCTGTTCTCAGAGTCCCAGGAGCCGAGGGGGCAGGAAGTTTGGTGGAGATAGCGCTCCCTCGGTTGTTGCTATTTAGGACAACAGGAAAGGGTTTGTGTCTGTCTCGACCGGCCCCTCCTCCTCCTTCCTTGATTGGCCGGGTCTGTTTATTCAAAGTCATTCTCACCAGTCCAGCTGCATTTCAGTCTCCACGGTCCAAATGGCCACCATGTGACCTTTTTTTTTCCCGGGCCATCAGCGGTGGGGGATTTATCGTAAACGATGTTAACACAGAGCAATGCATGGCGACGCATTTGTTGATGTGAATGATACTAGTATTGTATTGTGTGTAGGTGGGGATCTACCAGGAGTTTAAAGCCTCGGTTGTAATCTCCGCGAGGACGTGAAATGTTTGGATCTGTTATCCTGCCGGGCCGGTTTCTCCTTCGTGAAACAGACAATGTAAAGTGATGTCGTGTAAAGTGATGCCCGAATCAAGTCTTTTTTTGTATTATTGTCCTCTGAAAAGTCATAGAATCTTTTTTCTACACCTCAAATATCTTACACAAAGTTTTCTCCGGTTTAATTTTTTAATATATATATATATATATATATATCTTTTTGGTTGTATTATAGTGGAAAAAGTCCACTCTGGTGGACTCTCCCACATGGAGTATGTAGAGGTGTCCTGGGACTGTGGGCTACTCATCTGGCATCCTTTAACGGGCCTGAAAAGTCCTAAATGCTGTGGGGGCTCAACTTCTAACCCCAGGAAAACACCAATAGACCCTGTAGGCCAACTTCAAAGGGGCCTGCACATCAAACGAACCCGAGCTCATAGATGGTCAGCTGGGATAGAAAAAGAAAAAAGAAGCACGAACCCTCCTCCCATTTGTCAGTCCAATGACTTATACGCATTTAAACCGCTCAAAACTCCAAAAGGCCTGCGTGCGTTAGCGCTGAGCGTCGCCGTGCTCATGCGGAATATGAAGCGTTACGTCATGAACAGAGCACCCCCCCCAAAAAAAGATAAAGAAAACATGTGTCTATCTGTTTTATTCTCTATCTTTTGCCCCCATTTATCTGCGTACAACCCCCCCCCCCCCCTTTTCCCATCACCCCCCTCTAACCCTGACGCTAGCTTGTCTGAGTGGCCTTTTGCCATGCATTCCTCCCTTCCCTGTTTGGCCTCTGTCTCAGGAAGTGGCCCAATTAGTGGATAAACACCATGGAGGAGATGGGGGAGGAGGAGGAGGAGGAGGGGGGGGTTGGGCTATTACACTGAGCAGTTTGATGCGTTCACATCTTTTTGTTTTGGGTTATTATTGAAGCAAACATTTTGGAAGTGAGAGCTTTCGTGAACGCTTCTCGACTCTTTTATTATCAAATGTCACCGAATATGTATTCATAGCTATACATTTGTTGTGTTTGCGTGGGTTTCTCCTCAGTACCCTAAACTGCGAGCATAAAAAGACAATCGTATATATAAAAAATGTAAAAACATCTGACCAAAAAAAACATAGAAATGCGTCACTGCTACTTTTTTGGTGACAATAAACTTCCTGTATTGTTCGCTACGGCCAAAAGATGAGCCGCTGGGGGGGAAAAAGTGACACGAATAATAGAGACAAAATATAACACATCCTTTTTTTAGTTTTTTTGTCAAAAGCGGATTTCAAAAATGTAATTTGCCTTTCTGTTTCGATTACGCAATTCTTGGTCGGGTTTGCCTCAACATGGGAAACGTGGTTGCGGTTCAAACTTACCCACAGATTGAATAATGCAGACTGTCGACATCGTAGCCTCGGGACAGGAAATCTTGATCCGCAAATAGCTCTTAATTAGGAATGTTAATGATCAACTCAGACCACATATTTTATACTTGTTTTCCTGTCAGGTTTTGATGTCGTTTGATGGGTTTCTCTGAGTTTGGAGAATCCTTTCCAAAGCACCTCTGTGACATCATATACGATCACGCGGAGAATGAAAAACCTCATCGCGCTTCTCCTCCCCCTCAGATGGCACTGGAATGCTTTTTTGGCATTTAGTGAAGTGTGATTTACAGGTGACACGGACGTGCCGCATGTGTGCACATTGCTAAACTCAGGAAGCACTTAGTTTGACATATGACACTCCTGTGACCCCGAGCTAAGCACCGCCGAGTCTGCCGCTGAGCGGCGGACAACTCGGGCCGCTTTTTGTGTTTTTTAAATCTTCTTTTTTTAATTTGAGCATCGTGAAACCAGATGGAATCAAGGCAGGCTACTGCACTACATGAACAAAGTCAACAAAATACTTAAAATGCATTAGAAATGAATATTTTCTGTGTTTTTGTTTTTACTTGTTTGAACTAAATACGATATAATGGACTCAATTGCAGACAATAACAGTGTTCCTGTGCGATCTATAAACCATACTATGACTTTGTCTTGTCTGGTTATATCACTCAGACGCTAGCTTGTAGAACATTCTAGAAACAAGTTGATTTCTGTTGGAAAATGGGTTCATTATTTGTCCTCCACGTTTTCCACGGTGAGGTTTTTGCAAGAAAACTGTCACCGTCAGTGTGGATTGATCCTTCGCGGTTGAAAGATTTAAGTTGAGGCTCAAGCTCTGTACATTTGAAACTTCCACTTTTGAAAATGTGGTCCAGAATCATATAATATATATATAAATATATATATTTTGACAACCCACTGAGCCGGCGTGCCATCCAAATTGAATTAAAGCAGCACTTCCGTCCCCCTCTCTCTGACTAAACTCAGCAATTTGATTGACTGAGCCCTCCCCCCTCCCCCTCCTCCTCCCTTCCACTTTGCCGTATTACAGTTATTTCAACGAACGAATATGTTCTCTGCATTCCACCGCCGGCCGTGGCGGCACATGCCGCTCCGTTTTCCCCGAAACGGTCAGAAAACCAACGCTGTGCAATTACCGTCCCGATATGACCGAACGCAGTCGGAACCGATGGTTAGATAAACAAATGTTATCCGATGGGCTCAAATTATAGCCGTATGGTCAAATTATATATGCGTGGACGTCCGTGGGCCGTATTTCAGTCGGGGGTTTTGAATGCTGAATGTGTGTCGTTGCCAACTAAATGTTTGCATTCTTATTGAGATAGCAGGAAAGAGGCCCTGTCAGGATATGTATGTTCTGCTTTCCCCCCTGGTTGGTGGCTTTAAGGGTGTTTGTGGAGCAGAGCAGTCTACCATATGGCTGTCAGCGTGGATGAATTACTGGAGCGCTCCCTCTGAGAAGTACAGAGATGCAGAAAAGATAACTGGAAAAGCAGCCGCTGCCTTTCACACAGTGCACACCTTTCACGGAGGACTTTTTTTTTTTGCCGAGGGATGGAGACATTAAAGTCAAGCAGGCACTTTAAAGTTGTTTTGCATGTATTCACGAGCGTGTCCGCCATCGCCCACGGCACCGCGTGGCCTTCAGGGACGGACGGAGGGACGGACGGAGGGAGGGTTAAAAAGAGAGAGAGGCGGTGTGTTTTGAGGGTGTCGGTGAAGCAAAACAACCCACAGGATACAAGACAGTCGGTATTATATTATCTAAATTGCAAGAGCGCGAGGCTTGAAACGAGATCTCCCAAATTACACATCACAGTGTTTGGCACATAAATAGTCATTTCCGCACTCAGACCAGAAAGAAAAAAAAGAATCGTGCCTCCCACTGAAAATGGGATTCCTAGTTGTCAAGCCGAGCTATTTATGGTATGCACCACTTTCCACCCCTGAAATATCCGCTCCTCTTTATTCTCTCTCTCTCTCTCTCTCTCTCTCTCTCTCTCTCTCTCTCTCTCTCTTGACAGACAGTAAAAAGCACAGATTAAGTTTGACAGGCAAATAGCGGCTCTTAAGGCTGCGATGCCGCGTCTGTTGTCATAGCATGGACTTGGAACCTCCTACACGCACATTGTCGTCCGCTCACTGAGAGATTTACGGGGCCTGAAGTGCAGTGTGTGTGTGTGTGTGTGTGTGTGTGTGTGTGTGTGTGTGTGTGGTGAGGGCCGCAGACACACAGAGGCAGGCCGGGCCCCGGGTTAGGGGCTCTGAAAAGGTTGTAGGTTATAAATACTCGACAGCGCAGTAAAGCTGTCACGGTCTTCCTGAAGCGAGCATGCGCCCACGTTTCAACACACACTTGCGGGTATGCACGTATGACACAATGCATCCTCAGGCCCCGCCTCCTCCTCCTCGCAGGCCCCGCCTCCTCCTCCTCTCTGTGTGCCTCCCCGTAGAGCGCCGCAGGGAGAATATATAATATATGGTGCTCATTTGTGAAGATTGTTTGAGCAATAATCTCAAATCCAGTGTGAGGCTAACTTTCTATACTGCTTACTAGAATTGACTTCCTGTGTAAACAGGAAGTTGGGCGGCAGAGAGGACGTCTCGATGGCACAATGTATAGTATCCGTGCATATATGTGTGCATGTGTACATTCATATTTACAGTGGAACGTACAATATTTTCCGTGAAAAAGCCATTTTGTCACAAATAACAAAATTCAAATAAACGTCATTTATCAAAGAAAATGGACACGTGATTTTCCCATCATGGGTTCTGGCAACAGAGATCGGTCCAGTCATGTGCAATAAGTCTGCTGTTATCCAATTTGTTTTTAAATTTTGAACTTGAAAAAGTCAATAATTTGATTTCACAATTGGGTTGACGTTATCCTGCGAGCTCTTCTTTTTTACTTTCGGTGACATTTATGTGAACGAACACTTTCCAGACACATGGGGCAGGACGCATAGCCTCATATGGGAATATTGTGGGGCGTTAATTATGCTGATCGTACACATTTCATAAGCGTGCACTCGTTTACGCTCCGGATGCTCATGTTCACGCTGGTCATCTACGCAGGAGCTGAAGTTAGAGCCGTTTGCTGAATCTGACTGAATCCACCTGAGAAAGTTGGTTAATAAAACCCCAAAAATCTTTTTATGAGGTCCATAAAATCGGCAGTTGAACCTCTCGTGTCAACCTCCGACACACACACACACACACACACACACACACACACACACACACACCTGCATGGCCCTCGACCCAGCTCATGCAGGTCGGCTGTTGCTGATGCTCAACAGTGATAACTTGTGTTCTCTGTTGGTGGAGAGAAGAGGGGGGAGGGGGGGACTCACAACATCCCGACCCCCCGACAAAGACTCTCAGATGAAGGCCTTTCAAAAAATAAAATAAAATAAAAACCTATACCAGACCAGTACCTGCATTGACGCTTTTTTTTTGTTTGATCTCACCCTGACTGTGAGTCTGTGCGCTTCCCATGAAAGGAAACTGACAGGAAGTTTCACTTTGTCCCCGTTTCTATAGCCATTAATTGATTGAACGCAGCTAATTTGACCATCACCCAAAAGTTAAACATTCCTAAAGACCGTGTCCAGTAATTGTAGAGGACTTGACGACAACCTAAGACATCGTAAGTGTTCTCAGCACTCTGTAACTGACTCTAAAAATGACTTCCTGTTTGAGCTCTGTGAGGTAACTAATGATTCATTTCATTATCTCAGAAAACCAAGTTGCTTGTTATCTGACCAAGTCTCCAAATCCCCCAAATATTCCGTTTATAACCATATAACATGACGAATCGATGATCAAAACCTTTGGCGAGTAATCTTCCTCTGATTGACAGATCGATTAACGGCAATCATTTGTTTTAATAAACCATAAGGCTGAGTATGTTATGTGTGATCACTCTTTTCCTAAACGTTGGGAAATCTTTGATTGTAGCAGTCAAGTCACGGTCAATAAAAAAAAAAAGTGTTAAAACCCACCGACAGGATGGAAAAAGTTTCGCCAAAACTACACCGTCCATCACAGCCAGAAGCTGGGAAAACTGTCACAGTCGTCAGAGTTTCATCTCTCCGACGGTCCTTGAACACATCATGTGTCACGAACGCTTCCATCACAAAACAACGCAACGGAAACTACGCTTAAAATTGGGCTATTTCATCAAGAACAAACAGTCTCATTTAAATATCCGCCCCAAATAAACCGTTTATTTTTAACAGATCCTGTAAAAAGCATTAAATTCGGCGCTCCGCAGCCATGATTGACGAGGCTGGGAGCAACAGTCACGTGACAAAATTGTGAAGTTTCGACTGAACTTCAGGCTGATGAACACACAGAGGAGAGGAGAGGCTTGAAAAACGTTATATATATAGATATATATATATATCTATATATATATATATATATATATATATATAGATTAGATTAGTTATTCCTTTATTAGTCCCGCAGTGGGGAAATTTGCATAATTACAGCAGCAAATGGGTAAAGTGCACACAAGAGACATTTTGTAAAATAAATTCAACTTCAACTTTATTTTGTTTAATGATTTATGACATTGTAACTGTGTTACACTGCACAAAAGACATTTTTGGTTGTGCTGGTTCCATAGAGGTGCAGGAATTGTATACATTGCAGTGAAAATCAAGGCTGCAGAAAAAAAAAATGTGATCTGATGTGAAATATAAAAAGAAATCCCACGTGAAAACATCTGCAGCCGGACGAATGCCACGTTGAGTTATTGCACCGTCATTGATTTACCGCTATTTCGCAAAAAAAAGTCACAAATGAGCTTCACCAGCACTTATTTTCAAAGACCAAGAAAAGCCAAATACGAGAACAAACCCACAGGTTTGATTGGTACTTGTTTTAAAATCAAACAAAGAGGACCTTGTACCGGAGCCAGTCTGCCGCTCATGTTTTATCACTAATGACTGATGGCTATAACAAGATATAGGCCCGAACTGATGAGTCAGCCACGTACTGAAACCAAGCTTTTCCTCTACTGAAATATGTGAAACGTCAGGCCAAACCCGACGTATAAGCAAGATCTTCTATTTCACCTCGTTGTATTTCACACAAAACGTTTGGTGACCCTGCACAGTGTGTGTGTTAAACCCCAAGGTCACACACAGCAGTGTTATTAGAGTAAAGTGTGAAGTTGATTCTCCTTTTGTGTGTGTTTTGTTTTTTGATCAGATATACATGACACATGCATGTCATAATATATATATATATATATATATATTTAAGTATAAGTGTATATATAGGGCTCAGCCGGACTGATGGTGATGACGGTGATCTAAAGGAGGAAGGTTTCTCTGTCGGCTGCTGCAGCAGAGAGAGAAGCAAAAGCCTCACAGTTTAATATTTTGTGTTTTTTTTTTTAATTTCACTTCATCTCAATGGAACGTTGTGTCTCCCAGAAGGCATGAAGTGTTGAGAAAGTTGTACATTTGAGTTTATCAGCACAAGATAAACCACAAACTCTACTACCTTTTCCCTATTTCCTTATCTTTTTCCTTCTGTCTTTCCCATTCCTCCCTTTCTTCTCTTATTCTCACACACACCCACACATGCACATATATATATATATACGAAAGAAAGAGAAAGAAGTGAGGTGTAACTGGTAAAGAGGGACATGTACATGCAGCTCCTGGTCTGAATAGCACTTCCTGGCGTGTGAAAGGCGAGCTGAGGAGGGAGGGGAGGGATAAAGGGAGTGAGTGGTGGAGGAGAGGAGGAGGAGGAGGAGGAGGAGGGTGGGGGAGCTCCTTCTCCTCTTCCTCCCTTCTCCTGCTGCTGAAAGCCTTGTTTGCCATTCTTGCGAGCACCCTCTCTGAAAAGGGAGTCAACGGTGGGGGGGAGGAGGAACGGAGGAGGGAGGAAGGAGGGAGGGAGTTACAATGAGACGAGGAGGACCACATCCGTGTTTGCCAGGTGTTCCCTTTGTGATCCTCACCTTGCACTCAGGCATGGAGAGCGAAGCAGAGAGGGAGAGAGAGAGAGAGAGGGAGAGAGAGGAGATACAACAGACACACACATACACACACATGCAGAGAAGGAGAGGCAGGGAGGGGAAAAAGCCCCTAGATCCCGCCATTCTTTCACTGAGATAATCTGCAGGAAAGGTGCAGCGAACACAAGGTGTGCACGTGCATGCGTGCACGCGCACATGCACATGTTGTCTCTCTGTGGGTGTGTTTGCCGCCAAAGTATTTATTCAGCGCAGGTTCATGGCTTTCACGCACGCACATTATGCTCCAGTGATTAAGCGCTTTTGCACAGCCCATCGACGAGGTCCCGGATCACGACCCGGGACCGGATCACGACCCGGGACCGGATCACGACCCGGGACCGGATCACGACCCGGCTGAACCTGAACGTGCGCCGCCGACGCGATAACGCCATTTTTCTTGCCCCCGGCCCCTTCCACATCCTGCGGGACCCCCCAAGTCAAGTCGCCGTTGAACTTTGTGCATTACTGTAAACGCTTTTTCACAAACTTCTTAACTGCACTACAGAGGACATAAATATAGATAATGGGCCCACAAATTAGACCGGGAACCCTCATCTGAGAGAGTTTTGCCCAAAAGATGCTTATCTCAGAAGACTTTTGCTCTCGGAGTGGATTTTTACACGAAATTGCAAGCAGATGGTGGCCAGCGAAGAGTTTTTTTTTTTTTGTGTGTGATTGATGCACTGCTGCAGCACTGTTCTCACCATCCTTAAGAGGAGTTGTTTGTGTAATCTTGTAATGCCGGGTAGTTGCAGTAACTGTAAGGGGAACTGTATTATCCAAATTAGGTGCTCTCATGGGCCTCCAAAAAGCTCACATGACTGGGGAAAGAAAGGGTTCTGCCTTTTGCCCACCGGATGTTCCACCAACATTTAGATCCAGTTGTTACTTTTCCCACAAACAGATTTCAAGCACACAAACTCAGACTAATAATATACCTTCCCCAGGTGATAATAAAGTCCATCAACCTGCCGTCGCCCGGCGTATTTCATTTGGTTATTTTGAACGCACACTTGGGTGAACCAGTAGTTCCAAACCTGACCGCAGGTGGAGGAGCGGAGGCTTGTTGTTGGAAAGCCAGCGACTTTCAGTTTGCGGTTTGTTAGTTTTGAGATTAAGCAGTTGACAGCATGCGAATAGACCAGTTTATCTATCTTTAGAAACCGAGGGTTGTTGTTTTCGTGCCAAAGGGAATCACCGAGATCCGGAGCGGTTACACAATCAGAGGTGCGGTTAGGTTGTGGATCTCTTCCAAAGCCGACGTGACTAAAGTCAAGTTAGACGCATTATTCTTCCGATCGCCAACGTGATTTTGCGCGTCAGTTTGACGCGCTGATTAACTAAAAAACGTTTTGCTCTTTGGCATCTGATAACCTCACTTTGTTTGGGGGGGGTGGTCGGTCTCCTCCTCTGATGTTTTACATCACACCTCTTGGGTGTAATCTGTCAGAAGACACTGCGTTCTGGAGACGTGAGTCATGACAACAAATTAACCACGGTGCCAAAAAGCACTTGCTAGCGTGGAATTTCTCCCTATTATCCCTGTGGTGCTTTTTCAAGATGCAACACACCTCTGTTGCTATTAAAGTTCTATATATATATATATATATATATATATATATATATATATAGTATCCTTAACTCGGCATGTAAAGCCTCGCGAGTAATAAAAACAAGGCCGAGGAAATCATAATTGAAGTCACGAGAGCTAAACACGGTAGCCGCAAGATTGTGCCTTCTTCTTCTTCTCCACTGTGACTAAGGCTGAAAGCGTCCGCAGCACCATTCATGTCTCGTAGTCCTGGAGAGCGTGATTCAATTACCGGCAGCTTACTGTAAGACAAATACAGAAATAGACCGGTGGTCGGTGTTGCGTTTCACTCAAGGTCAGGAGACTGTAAAATAATATCCCCCTGTAAAAGGCCGGATATGTTTCTCAGCAAACAGGGCGTTGCTGAGTCGACTGAATAGATAGGACCTCGTATAATGAGGGTATTACTTTGAGATCACTGAATGCGTCCCGTCGATGGGTCAGCTCGGTTTTGATTTATTTATTTATTTTATTTTTATGTCGCCCACATAAGCATACAGATCATCTATACATGGTGTTGCAATATTCACTGAACGCCGTCTGGTACGACACAAAGTACACGGTGTGAACTCCCCGGCTCAAGTGTTATCTTGTTCCATCTGTAGTCTATTCAAAATGAACCGCTGGCCTTATTACTCTGTACAAAGCCTACTGGCTTTTTTCATAACTTAAAAAAAATAAAAAGTTGTATTATAGTATATATAAAATAATACGTTTTGTGATAACTTACTTTGAAGAACACAAGCAAAATAAGCCAAACTTCTTATTTGCACCTGTGCAATACTTTTGCCCACGTAAAATACACTCAAATCAAGTCAATATCTGATTTAAGAATATGTTAACGAGAGCAGAAATCTGTGCACAAATGTTGCGTAATGTTGGGTAGTTTTGCTCCGCAGACGCACAACCTCGGTGCCAAAAAAGTGTGCCGGTTCTAAAACAAGACATGTTCTCTTCTGTTCACCAGGATGATTCCTTGGATCCATTCATTTCAACCCCCAGTCTGTGATAATTATGAGGAATGTTTAATTAAATCGGCTACCGGTGGTCTGAATACATGCAGTACATGCAGTATATGAGCTATATGCAGTATAGGAGCTATATGCAGTACATGCAGTACATGTGGTATAGGAGCTATATGCAGTATAGGAGCTATATGCAGTATAGGAGCTATATGTGGTACATGCAGTATATGAGCTATATGCAGTATAGGAGCTATATGCAGTACATGCAGTGCATGCAGTATGTGCAGTACATGCAGTACATTCGGTATATGCAGTATATGTAGTATATGTAGTACATGCAGTATTATGTAGTACATGCAGTACATGCGGTATATGCAGTATATGTAGTATATGAGCTATATGCAGTATAGGAGCTATATGTGGTACATGCAGTGCATGCAGTATGTGCAGTACATGCAGTACATGCGGTATATGCAGTACATGCAGTACATGCAGTATGTGCAGTACATGCAGTACATGCAGTATATGCAGTATATGCAGTACATGCAGTATATGTAGTACATACAGTACATGCAGTATTATGTAGTATATGTAGTACATGCAGTATATGCAGTACATTTAGTTAATGCAGTTCATGTAGTATATGCGGTACATGCAGCATATTTAGTATATGTAGTATATGCAGTATATGCAGTACATGCAGCATATTTAGTATATGTAGTATATGCAGTATATGTAGTACATGCAGTATATGTAGTACATGCAGTATTATGTAGTACATGCAGTATTATGTAGTATATGTAGTACATGTAGTATATGCAGTACATGCAGTATATGCAGTACATGCAGTGCATGCAGTATATGCAGTATGTGCAGTACATACAGTACATTCGGTATATGCAGTATATGCAGTACATGCGGTATATGTAGTACATGCGGTATATGTAGTACATGCAGTATATGTAGTACATGCAGTATATGTAGTACATGCAGTATTATGTAGTATATGTAGTACATTTAGTTAATGCAGTTCATGTAGTATATGCGGTATATGTAGTACATGCAGTATATGCAGTATATGCAGTACATGCAGCATATTTAGTATATGTAGTACATGCAGTATTATGTAGTATATGCAGTATATGTAGTACATGCAGTATATGTAGTAAATGCAGTACATGCAGTATCTCCATGGCGATGATGCAAGATGGCCCCTGACCCGCTGGGTAAACCCCCCCCATCGTCTCTCTTTGCCCTAGTGAAGGCGGCCTAAGCCTTGTGGCTGCAGGGTGCTGTGTGGCCCGTGGCGCTGACCTGTCAGTCCGTATCCATTTCCAGCATTCGATCTCGTCGGCGAATGGCGGAGCTCGCCCTCCCCCCCTGGCCGTCGCCATGGAGACAGCCAGTCTGACCTGGAATGCCGCTGTTCAGCACTCCTGAGGGTTTCGCTCCTCTTTTGGAAGAGCTGGAAGTATCAATTAAGGCCGTACCAGCCCCTTTATACACACACCCCAACCTGCAACCCCCGTCCTCTAGTCTAATAACTCAGGCAATCGGAACTCAAGAGGACACCAATTTAACCAGATTCCACTTTCTCAAATTGCAGGAAAACACACTTTAACTGATGGGCCCTCCCGACTTGAGAGGGGCCATTGTTGCGCGCCTTGACCCTCCACCCCGCGCTCCTCCCCTCACCTTCCTCTGGTCCCGTCTCCCCTCCGTGTCACGTAACAAGCTGAGAGCACACCTTTTTCCACCGGCCCCCCCAACAGGCGATCCTTTGACAAGCATCTGAAGGGCCGTTCTCCAGGGTCAGGGACCACAGGGGAAAGTGTGTAAATGATACCTGATGGCATGTAAAAAAAAGATCATTTGATAGGTCTAGATAGACTGACATACCTGTCAAGACTAGAGTACTGCGTGGTAAGAGCTAGAGTAACTGTGGGGCCCCCAAAAGAGATTGGTGTACTGTGCACTTTACAGATGTACACTTTGTGGAGCTCACCTTCTACAGGACCTACAGGACCTACAGGACCCGCCTCTTTTGACGCTGCACTGACGTGGAGAAAGTTCCCCAACTCTTGAGGGACTTTTAAAACAGTTGCCCACTTTTCCCAATTTGGTAATCCAGTGTCGGTGCTCTCAGAGTGGTTTGAAATGGGAGTGCAAGCATCGCTTGAACAGTCAGACGTATGCAGTTTAGTTTACGTCATACAAGCCTTGTGATCTTTTTTGTGTTGTTTTTGTTGTGTCAATCACTGCATTCGTGCCATTCTTTATGCCCAATGACGAACGCCTGAACCTCACATGAACCCTATTGTTTCTCCCGCAATCTGTTCCGTATTCTTACCTCTCTGCCCTGTCAAGTAAACCAGGCGTTCCTTAAATTTAATCTCCAGGAGAGGAAAAAGGGGTCGGCTTTGGGGGCGGGGCTACCTTGTGATTGACAGGTCGCTGCCACGATGTCGGCCCATAGTTTTTCCCCGAGTTTTAGTTTTTAAACGTTAACCTTTTCACTGAGTTTCTTTATTTCTCTCCAGTTTATAAAGGTTAATTGTAATCTTTTTGGTCCCCGCGTTCCCTTGTACTTAGCTCCGCCCTCTCGTGTCACTTCTGGTTGCAAAAAAAAACCAAGATGGTGGACGAAAAGAAGAAAATGCCAAACTTGAGGCTTCAAAACGTCTGTCCATGATCAAAAGGGTTACGATAGGAGGACTACGTCCACTTCTTGTTTATTCTAAACATTGCTAATCATACAAACATCTAATCGTCCGCCTATATAGCTGCATTTTCACACTCCTCATACTACACCTTCAGAACATGCAGTTCATCACAAAAAAAAGTACGGTAATGGATGCACTCATTCAACACCTTTTTTTTTTTTTAAATGGTCCATTTCTTTTTTTAGATTGCTGTGCAGCCAACTTTTTGAGCCTTTTGTTTGTTGTTTGTCCGCGCTACCATGTCAACCGTGTTTGGCGTTATCTATTTCTCAACAAACGGCGAAGCAGCAATAGTTAATGAGGGTGTAATCCTAACGACGGCACCCCGCAATTACTCCGTTGTGTGTGTTTACCTGAGGTGATTCACGGAGCGGTTCTGTGAATCCCTGCCAGTGTATCCAGAAACCTTTTTTTTTTAGGTGTGTGTGTGTGTGTGTGTGTAACTGCATGTGCAGCAAGAGTTTGCTTTGCTTTTCAATCGCTCCATCATCGCCGAGAGACATTCCTCAACGCGCTGTGGAGGAAAGCGCAGTGTGTAATTTGCGCTGTCTGAAGGAATTATTCAACTTGGGCTCAGCTGCTGCAAATCTGATGGGAAGTTCCTAAAAAAAGACCAGCGCTTCAGGAAAAAAAGAGGTCGGGCGATCGCCACATAAATCGGCGTACCACGGGCACGAGGATTGCCCAGTAACAGATGTGACTTTGCCACTTGGCACCGTATTGCTCTAATGGGTCAGAAATACAAACAAAAAAAAAGTAGAAAAAGAAAAGGCCCAACCCTCAGACCGTCAGCATGTCCTTCCTCAACCCCAAACGGAGGCTCCAGCAGCACAGCGTGCCTCCCTCCCTCATTCTCTCTGTTTCAACACATCCCTCTCTCGACTTCCTTCCTGCCCCACCCATTGAATTTTAATACCTGCCTGTCATGTTTTCTTCTCTTTTTCTCCCCCCTCTCCACCTCCCCCCTCCTTCACCAGACCCTTGCTGCGTATCTAGTAATTACCAGAGCACTGAGAAAACCCTTTCATTTAAAGGATTGGCAATTATCTCAGTGGAACACAATAAAATGGCTTCCCCTCAAGAGGAAGGGGAAGTTTGAGCTGCGGTACGCCGCTGCATGTCGCACCGCCTTGCTCTTGAAGTGGGAGCAGAGGTGGAGGTCCTGTAGGAGGTGTGTTTTTTTTTTCTTCTTCTTCTTCTATTCTTCATCTCCTCCCGCTCAGATATTTGATAATCAAATAGCACGCTGGGAAACGCCGCGGGTCAAGCGGTGGGATTTTATTGCTGAGATTTGTTCCTCCCTGTTGTTAAGTCGCCGCTCCTAAAATATGAACGCAAGCTTAAATTGGAAAAAAGGGGGAAATGGCGACCTTTAACCAGCCTTGATTTAAAGCTGTGGCCTGCTGTTCACCTCCAGGGCAATCTATAAAGTTGTTCAGGCCATTGTAAATAACACTTTTATGGCACTGTGGGGAGAGTTTGATCCTAATACCACATCGGGACCAACGCCACTGTCAGGTAGATCATTCGTTGTTGTTGTTTTTTTAGAGCGGCAGCAAATGATACTCTGACAAAGCACCAAAAAAAAAAAGTAAACGAGCATAAAGTTGTAAAATCTACTATTTGGGGAAGTGTGGAAAAGGGGAAACTGTTGCATTTGGCTGAGGGAGCTTTTTTTTTAGTGTTTCAGGCTGTGCAAATTTAGAACGTGTTTGAATTTAGTTCATCGAAGGCGTGCTCAAAAGAACGGGATCACTTAGCCAGATGTGGCGATGCCGCTAGTTAGCAGCAGTAGCGGCCCGCGTCCATCGGAGCAGCGGTTCATCGTATCGCGAGGCTCCTCGCCAACTTGTTTTCCATTAGTTTAAGTGGTCTAATATTACACACCAAGCCCACTTTTTCACTTTCCCGACACCGAATCCAGTGCCTTTACTGATACTGAGCACCTATACCCGATGCCAGAGCCCTCTTTCCACATTTAAAATCTGTATACTTTGCTGTAACTCATTGAAATAATTTTTATGTAAGCCAACGTGAGGCCAAGTGCTGCTGCGGCACTAAAAACTGAGTTGGCAGCATCCCTGTGGGACTGAATAAATGTTACTAGTGGCAGAAATAAAACCTTATTTTACTGTACACACTGTATTAATGAGGACCAGTCACATTAGGAGCGGTACCAGATCCAAGTCAAGTCAACTTGAGCCCAACATCACACATTTGCCTTGGGGGGTCTTTACAATCTGCACAGCGACCAGCACCCTCTGTTATTGTTGAGCCTCGCTTCAGAATGAGGAAAAGTGGAAAAAGTGGTGGAAAAAGTGGTGGAAACCTCAGTGAGAGCAACGGAGGACGGATGCGTCTCCAAGGACGGACTGACGTGCAATAGAGATGTACAGAATGGACCGACGTAGTAAAATGACAATATTGATCCAGCTAATGAGGTCAGTATCGGCAGATATACTGAATTGCTAGTTAAAGAGTCAAATACCCAAACCCCCAATACAATGGTGCCAAAGGAAACTTGTATTTTTGTGGGTTTCATTCGACTCTATTTGTGTTGGATTGACAACAGAAATGTGAAAATAAAGCTACGCATAGCATATATATTTATATATAATAAATATATAATATTAAATATATATAATAAATATTAAAAAATATATATATACTGTATATAAAAAAATTAAATTAAATAAAATATATAAAAAAATATATAATATTAAATATATATATATAATAAATATATAAAAATAAATATATACTGTATATAAAAATAAATATATATAAAAATAAATATATAATAAATATATAAAAATAAATATATACTGTATATACAAAATAAAATATATATATATAAAAATAAAAAATATATAAATATGTAAAAAATATATATATATATACAAATTACACATATATATATAACAAATAAAATATATAAATAAATATATATATTAGTCATGTTATCACTGGCTGCGGGGGTGTCCATTTTTTATTTTTTTTGGACCAGAATAACCACCTCATTGGTCACCGTTCAGCAGCATGTCGTTGTATTTCCTGCCTCCCGTGTCGTCCCAGTCGTCCTTTTTTTTTCACAAGCGGCCCCTCCAGTTCTGCTTCGACCCGCCTTCGCAGCCCCACCTGTTGTTTTTTTGTTTTGTTTTTTTTGCCGTCGGCTCGGCTCGGAGAGAGAGAGGCAAAGTTTGGCTGGAACAGCTGGTTGCCCTGGCAACGCTTTGTGCCACCGCAGCGGATTGGAACAGGAACTGGCCTATCCGTGTCAGTCTGCAGGCAGGATCTGGGCCATGCCTTGTGTTAACAGATTATCTGATTTCCATTCAGACGGCTCGGGTATCGGCCCCACTCCTCCGCGCTCTGGAAAAGCGACCCCGGCCAGCCTCTTTCTGAAAGCCCCCAGAGCCCTCCTCTCTTCTCCCATTTCCTGTCTTAATTACGCACTCCTTTGTGCCGCTGTTGTTTTTTTGTTTTTTTCTTCTTCTTCTTCCTTCCCTCCTCCTCCTCCTCCTCCCCTGCCTCCCCTTCTTCTTCTCTTGATCCCTCATCCCCTCCCTTCTCACTGTCTGTCTGTCTCTCTCACTCTCTTTTATTTATTTTGTGGAAAAGATGAGGACCAAGATTTAGAAGTTTGAAGTCTGTTGCGGGGACCGTCCTATAGCCACCCCACCCCCCACATACCCACAACCCAGCTCCCCTTCTCCCCTCCATCCTCTCTCCACCTGAAAGGGAATACTGTGTTTTCGATGCATAAAAGGCTTGGCGCTGTCAACGGGATGAATCCACCAGGGCCCATGGAAAACATACTCAGAGCTGCAGCTACAGTTTCTCTGAAAGGGGAGAGAGGAGGAGGAGGAGGAAGAGGAAGAGGAGGGTGGATGGGTGAGTGAGGGAGGCAGCTGGAAGGGATTACTGTGCAGTTTCATAGGCAGCACAATTACAAACATACCAAGTGTTAACTTGGCTGTGCAGCATAACACCAATGATGATGCTTTGGCTCTAGAATTGGGACATTTTTGTGTGTGATTGAAGCCTCCCCATGTGTGCATAGTTACACACAACTCCCCGAATCCTTTTTTGCAGGTACATTAAAGGCAAACGAGGGCACAAACTAAATGGTGGAGGTGTTGTGAAGACAATGGCCGTGTAAACCAAGTGGGCACCTCCGCTGTGACAAAAACAGGTTTGTCGCCGTCCGGCACCGGATCCGGTTACCAAGCCGGGGCATTGAGGCGAGACCGAGAGAGGGTGACCTTGTCTGTGGCGAAATCTGACACAGGTTTTCACATGCTGGGTGGGGGATTTCTTTTTTTTCCCCTCTCTCTTCCTTCCCGCCCTCTCCTTTTCTCTGTCTCGTTATCTCTCGGTGGCTAATTGCTTTGATGTTGTAGATTACATTTAACTTGCAGCTCTTATTGTGTGTGGTGTGCAGTGCAGCAAGACGTGAAAGCCCAATTGATAGGACACAATTGATTCATTCAAAGCGACTGAATTTCAATTCTACGTTTGTATTGGTACATTTCACTTTCTAAAGACGTACCACAGTGTATTTCTACTAACACGGGATGCAGATTTTCACCTGATTTTCTCTAATGTAGTAGAAAACAAGCTAAATAAAAGCTGAAGAATCCTTGAAGAATCATGATTCAGGGCTCAGAAACTCAGAGAGATAGAAAAAGGCAATGATTGGAGTATTGTTATTTTGGTATTAATTAAAATATATATTTTTAAAACCGCCACAGAAGCATTAACAACACTCGACACCAAGTCCATCTCACAACTGTGTTGACAGTTTTACAGTCCAGCTCCACCTATAACCCCACTTTTCCAATTTTGACAACAGTTACAACTGTGCCTTTAAACGTATGCTAACGTATGCTAACACCTCTTTTAAAACATCATGGCTTTTAGCAAAGCTGAGGAAGGGTAAGCCCAGTTACAACTGTGCCTTTAAACGTATGCTAACCGGTGCTAACACCTCCTTTTAAAGCATCATGGCGTGTAGCAAAGCTGAGGAAGCTAAGCCCATTAACTTACAGTAAACAAACTGGCTGCTGTGTTTGCTTAAGAGCCAACAAGCTAATGGGGCTCAGCAGCCCATATTAATGCTAACTTGTAGCCGCTCTCTGCTGCTAAGGCTAACGTTTGTTTGCCACAGCAGGAAAGTGATGGTTAGGTGACAACGAGATAAATTGTTTGTTTGCTGACTGCTGTTAAGCCCGAAGAGCTAGCTAGCTAGCTAGCTGCTGTCCGAGAGCTTCCAATATGGCCGCCGAATGGAACGAGAGCAGAACGGACATTTTCATTTCAATCGACAGGAAAGGTCTGAGCAGCGGCCATTTTTACGTGAAACCGTCGCCGTTGCTAAATTATTCTATCTCTATTGTCACTGCACAGGGCTGAGCGCCATTTTTCTTTGGAAATCATCAAATGACCAGTTTATTGTCCATTTTAACTCATTATATTTCTATGATACTTGCTGAGCATCAACACAAGCCAGAAAAAGCTACTGTAGCACGAATCATCTATTCAAACAGGAGTAACTGTTTATTAAGAATATGGGAAGCATATTTTTTTAAACTCATTCCATTATCCAAACGGCTCATCCTATTCTAGGGTCGTCATGATGTCTTTTAAATCTAAGGAGCACGTCACATGTCGACACAACGATGACTTATGGTGCTTTAACAGATAGATGACGGTAGATCCACAATCTGTACAGACGGTACTTTGCAAATAAAAGGGTTCTTACTGCGGCGACGGACTCGATGCAATAGAGTTAAAAGCACGTCTCCATCATTTGTATGTACTATTATTTTGTAACAAATACACTGAATGCTCACATTTAAAAATCGCTTGTAAAACCCCCTTTTCATCAAGTAATTGAACTATGATGACCTCATCTTTCCACTTCTTCTTACTCGGCAGCGTGCGCTCTGCTGTCAGATGTGTGAAAGGTGTCACATCGTGATGAAGAGATTAGGCAAGTGAGAGGGAGGGAGGGAGGGAGGGAGGGAGGGAGGGGGAGCATCACCCTTTTCTCTTCGGCTCTATGTCTTACTCCAGCATGAGATATTGTCTCTATTAACACGCCTTGTATTTTCTGTCTGGTAACACACACACACACACACATCTACATGTAGAGACACACACTCCCGTCTCTCACCTCGGCCCGGTCTCGGCTCAGTGCGAGGGTAAACAAGCTAATGTTTAGATTTCACGGAAGTGGAAACTTATCCGGTCGGGTCTGCTCTGTCACTCAGCAACGTGCCTGTTTATGTTTGTCTCTTTGCTAAGTATCTGTGAGTAGCGGCACATGTGAGCGTTCAAGTCTCTTTGTGTGTGTGTGTGTGTGTGTGTGTGTGTGTGTGTGTGTGTTGCACACATTCCTTAATATTGAGCCTTAAACTCCCAGTGGGGAGTTGCAAACAGGCTGCCGGTGGCCTCACCGGACATTGAGCAGGGCCTCGGGATGATGATGATGATGATGATGATGATGATGGTGGCCGTAGAAGTGATGGAGGTGTTGCTAACGGGGCAGGCGATCTGCACTGATCTCTCGACACATTGCTAAAAGTCTGTCGACCTTTTTTCGGGGTATTGTTCCGACGGGCCAATACTACGAAACCCCAAGAGTCCCAAAAAAAATCGAGAATACAAGCGTCCATTGGGCCAAAGGCCGTTTCTCCAATAAGACGCACATATTGCATTGCTAATTGTTTTGTAGAAGGATATTATTGATCCTTCCTGATGTATTTTCTTGGCGATAGCATGACACACCACTCTGCCTCATATCACCTGTCAGGTTTAGGCGTGAGGCGTGAGATCAGTTCGGTTTTAAGGGTAAGAACCAGAGGCAGAGCGGGGTCATACCTTCGCCACGGTAGAATATATTGAGACGTAATAATTAGCCATGTGCTTCTGTTCATTGCATGGAGTGTTTCTGGCCTCAGAGTAATGGGCCTTCGGAAAACAATGGCCGTTTGTTTTCAGGGTAACGGGTTGTCGGGCCAATGAGACGTTTTTCGGACTATTGGGGTTTCGGAATGACTATAAAGGCCGAGGCACCTCCTTTTTCTTCCACCAAGCTACAGCCTTTCAAAATATGTAATGCAAAGTAGGCTTGCAAAAGAACATTGATGATAGATTTCAGAATCGCATGCATGTGCTAAAGTAATTGCACTTGACAGTAAAGTCGGTAAAGTTTTGAAAGGAGTCTGACAAAGATTGAAAATATTTTGTAAAACGCAGCCAAGACACAAAACGTTTAGGAAAGATCCATTTTTCTTTTCTCAATTTTTGTCTTTTCCTTTCATATTTTATCATATCTTGGCAAAATATGTAATTAGTAAACACCTGAATATTGATCTAGGAGGGTTTATCTGAGGTGAATCCCTGCTATCACGCTTACATCTCCGAAAAAAGCCACATTTTAGCTGGAAGTGAGCGTTGGTTCTTTCCGATGCATTAAAAATGTGTCAATTGATTGATGGATCTTTAAGACCTTACGAGTGCTTTTGCAGGATTTTCCATTGGTTTTTATTCATTTCAGTCTTGCTTGAGGTAATTTTTACCGCCGTGAAACATCATCTGATTTAAAAAAAAAAAAAAGTCTGCCAGTGATGCAATAATTGACATAACTGAGGATTGTCTTTCCTCAAGCAAATGTTACGTATCTACAAGTGGATGTAGGAGTCGAAGAAAACCCACAACTGTCTTCAAAATACATAAAAACTTGAACATGAACAGCAGTAAAGTATTTCATTTGCAACAAAATGTGCAAAAACACCGGTATAGTCCTTTAAAACTGCCACATAGGTGCAAGGTGAACCTCTCTGCCTTGTGGCTCCTCGGAGTTCTTCAAAGCAATAAACCCCCCGAAGTCCTCGTCTTTTCTTTCTTTTTCTCTCTCTTTTTTTCTCCAGCACTACACGAAGTGGACGACAAGGGCTGTCAGAGAAACACAAAGCACTCTGGGTTGCGTGTTAGGAGCCGCCTGAATGGCACCAGGCCTAACGAGAGCCCGGCAGGGACCCCGAGGTGGGCCTGGCACCTGCAGTCTGTGTCTGGGGGAGGGGGGGGGGGGGGGGAGGCTCTGAGTGTGTACATGTCAAGCTGCATTCTACTGTATGCATGAGCACATTTAAAGTAATATTTGGCCTCTTCGTTGAGATAAAACCACATCTTGAACTTTTTAATTGACGTTTTTAAGTCAAATAAGAGAAATCCTCCGTGTCAGTTGTTGTAGTTTATTCATTGTTTTGGCTACAATGGTAGCATATTATGTATTATTGTAAGGGTAAACATTTAGTAATTGTACTATACTTGTATAAACCCCATGAAGCAAAGCTTGGTTACTAATCATACAAAGTGGGCACCAGAATTGCAGTCGCCCCAAAAAGCTCCAGGCTTTAAATGATCTAAATAAAAATGAGTTTGTGGACGACGCACCACTAAAACACAACATCGGCGGACATCAAAAGGGACTTAAACTTGGTCCTGCATGAGGCCCCGCCCACAGAAAAGGGTTCCTGTGTCAGAATTGGGTTTCAATACCTTTTGACCAGCTGTGTGCATACATGTAATATAGTACTGAATACTCCCGACACTTTGGGCTTCCTGAAGTTGTAATGGACATTTTTATGGACTAAATTGTGATTTTTATTTTTTTTATTGATCGAGAAATGAACGATCCCATCTCTTCTCTGTTTGAATCGCATATTTCAAATGATATAATCATTATTATTATTACTATGGCACCATGGAGTGTGATAATACTTGATTAATGGATGTCATTGTGTGACCTTGATTGATCCATCCGACCTATTTGAGATATGCTCAAACACTGCTGATGTACATCCCTGAAGGCAAAGCCAGAGGAAGTCTTATTGCTCTGTATCGGTGATAGTGGCACTAATGGCGTCAAATGAGAAAACGTAGCCAGAATAACTATCAGAGGGGTGGAAATGACGGTCACCGGGAGTTTGGAGGTTGCCCACGAGCTTCTGGAGCAGATTATGGAAACCAGACCTGGCGAGTTTACGCCGAATGCAAGGCCCCGTAGAATTAAACTGCGGACAGCTCACAGGAAACACCTCTTTGTAAAGCAAACATACATTTATTTTATGGCAGCTGCTCGACTGCTTTTTTTTTTATTTTGGGCTCCAATGAGTTGACATTTCAACATGGCCTCCGTCTAATTTCCTCTGCTTTTCTTCACCTTTTTTTTTTTTGTCTGGTGGTCGACCCTCCGCGCACACACACTCAAACACACACACACACACTTTCTCTACCTACCTATTCCTGACAAAATAAGGCCGCTATTTTGCCAGTGGCCATTTTTATTTCCATGGAGGTGTGAGGGCCAGCCAGCCGGGGTTGTTTTGACAGATTCAGGGACTTTATTGCGGCCCCCAGGGCAGCTGTAGGGGTGTGAGCGACTCCCACCTCCACTCCCACCACCACGTCACCCTCCACCCCAGACCCAAAAGGAGAGGAACACAGCTGCTGCTACTTCTTCTCCCCCTCCCACCCCTCATCTCACTCAGCCCCTTCACCTGGTCTCCATATGATTGTGACCCTCAAACACACACACACACACACCATAAAAGGTAAAAGAGGTGTGACATCTAATTCTGTAATGACCCTGCGCTCTGCAAACACCCACCCTCTGACACACACACACACACACACACACACACACACACACACACACACAGCTCTGTGGTCCTGCCAGGATTACAGTCTGACTCCTGCTGGGGCCACACATGCTAAAAAGGAAAATGTGTAAATTCACGACACATAGGACAAAAAAACAAACACCAAACGTGACGCGTGACAGGAAACAATCGTGTTTTTTATCGCAGCGTATAAAGTTTTTTCCCCGTACCTTGCAGTAGTAATAATGTACTTGCAAAGTGTATTGCGTCACAGCGGCGTTGCCAAAAGGGTTCAGAGACACGAGCAGTCAAGAGACTATGCTGGTTTTAAGCAAAGACCCAGTTTAGCCAGTTTGATAAAACGAAGAAAAAAAAATATTCATACCAAAACAGCCAACGCAATTTCAGCATGAGGGATTCCTGCCGTCGGTTCAGGTGTCCTCACTTTCATTTTGTTTTCATGCAAAGACTGTGATTGTGATTTACATCATCTGGCTCGGGGTTTGTCTCACATCTGTATTTACTCTGCCGGACGTTGTTGTTGTGCAATTGTATTTATTTATTTATTTTCAGATCTCAGCATTTACTTTGGTGGTGGAAAAATCTCTTATACAGGCATTCCTTTTAGTGGGAAATATTGTGGCTTTCTGAAAATGCATCCATTCATGTTGCTGAAAAGCTCTTATTAGTTAAATGTTTTTAAATCAGACGTATAACAAACGTTTGATGTTCCTCCTCAATCACATTTTCTTTTCACAGTCTTGGCTTTTTTTTTTTCAGTTGGGCTTCCCGACCGTGCCAAAGTAGTCAATTTCTAAAAAAAAACAAATATCCCCTGTTGAAATGGTTTAGTATCTCATTATGCGGTGCAGAGCGCGTGGGACAGTATGGGGTTAACAGCGCCAGAGTTATTTGGTTCTTGGACACGGTGGCCTCGGCAGCCGGATGCAAGTTTGACTCAAGGGCAAAAATCCAGAGTGAAAGCCTCTCATGTTTTTGACTGGCTGCCAACTCTCTCTCTCTCTGTTCCTCCTCTAATCCCCTCCCACATCAAAATCAGGACTGACATAAAGCAGGTCCGGTCCCCCTCTCACCCAAAGTTATGTCATCTCATAAGAAAGATGTGTGCAAAACTCTTCAGCCGATAAGCCAATAAGATGTCGAGGCGTTTGAAGGAACTGTTTTTTCTTCTGTTCACCGCAAAAATGTGGTCCAAAAAGCTTCAAAGGTTCACGTAACCAGAATATGTATCGGCAATGAGAATACACTCCTTTTTTAGAGTAATCGATGCAATAACTTCAGCGTGTGTCGATGCAGAGTCGTCTCTCGTGAACGTGGGAAGATGCAAACATAGCACATTTGCAGCGGATGTCGTTCGGGTTTTGCCATTTTTTAAAAGTGTGTTGCGCAATCGGCTTAAAAGGATTCTCCGGTGTGAAAACAAAACAGCCTCCCCGGAGATGCAAGAAAACCCAACCTGGTGCTGGATTCAAGTGTCTGGGCCAAGTGTGACAATGCCTTCAAGACCTATGTCACTGATATCGAGCCGAAAAAGAAGGTAATCCATCAAGGTACGACCTTGTTGATACATCCCAAAGTTGAGTGATTTACCTGCAAAGTAGACTGCAGAATAACTGTAGTACCCGAGAGATGGTTTTAGTTTTGTACTTTTAGCGAGTGCCCTGTATTCGTTTCCCCAAATGTGAACTCCAGAAGTCGACCTCTGTGACCTTTCTGTGAGCGCTCTGTTCCCGTCGCGCACTCTGCATTTTTTGTTTTGTTCGGTGTGCGTTGTGTGTGAATCCAGGGTGGCCCTTCTCCGAGTGAGCATGACTCACCGAGACCTCTGAGGATTGCGGGCTGACAGGTTAGGAAACCACATACAGCAAATGCCTCGAGGCAAGGGAACAAAGTCAACTCGTGTCTCCTCAGGCAAGACGCTTTATTCAGCCAGGCGGCCTGCTATCATCCCGCAGCACCGACAACAACAAAAAGACTTCAGCACATGTGCAGGGGAAGAAGTTAGTCATCGTGTTCAGTGTCAGTTTCTTTTTCATTGTGCGTTTTTGATCTGAAGCGACCAGGCAGATCCCATCTTGACTGAGAATAAGACACCTGAAATGCGGAGGCGTCCGTTTGTAAACAGTCTGCAGACGTAGCTCAGAGGAGGTCAGCTCCAAGCCGGGGGGCAAGAATGTGCTCGGCAGCAACGCTCCGAGGAGAAGATTCCCAGCATTCCTCGCTGGTCGGGGGGAGAGGTACCGGCCTTCGCAGATAGGAAGTCGTCTGTCATTAGGAGGGGTAATCACTTCTTGAGGAGGGTTGCAATGCCAGGAATGATTACTGTTGTTATGGGCAGTGAGAGAGAGAGAGAGCGAGCGGATGCCTCTTAGTGTATTTTGATCAGCATGAAGGACGTTCTCTCCATCGCACTCCGCTTGTTGCTGTGCAGATTTAGTGGCGTACGAATGCTTCAATGTTGACTTTAAAGCCAGTTGGTATTTCTTACCTAGAGGCATTTTCTAATTGCTAATGGCTCATGTGTAATGATGCCGATCATGTCAGCGGTGCAACAAGGTGGATGCGAGCCGTCATGCGGGACTGGTGGAAGAAAAAGGATCATTTATCCAACTGCCCTTTTTTTTTTGTTGATGGTGGGGTTTCTGTCTCCCACGCCACTTATCTCTGTTTGTTTGCAGGCTTTGGGTCCTGAGGTCCTCTCAAGTGGCTTGTCTGGGTCTCTCAGTCTGGCTGGTTTTGTCCTCTCTCTCTCTCTCTCTCTCTCTCTCTCCCCTCCTGCCTTCCCCCCCTTCGTCTCTTGCCCTCTGCCAGGAGAGCCAAGACTTCAGGTGGAATGATGCCGTTCCGAAAAGAGCCCGTCAACGCTTGCCCGACATGCCAAGCCAAGTATTTGTCTCTCGGGGTCCCCCCCTTTGCCTCCTCCTCCTCCTCCTCCTCTTTGCTTTCCTCCCCCCCCCTCCTCCTCCTCTTCACTTTCCTCCCCTCCTCCTCCTCCTCCCCCCGGATCCTTGAGAACAGGAAGTGTATCTTGTTAAGTGATGGATGGGCCCCCTGCTCTCGCTCAGAGGAAAGAGAAGAAAAAAAAGCTTTCTTTCCCTCCAGGGCAGTCAGATGAGTTTAGCAGTCTCAGGGCTGAGGGTCGGCTCTGCTTTTCGGGAGCGCCTTGGAACCCTCGGAGCCCTTGAGCGCCTGGAAGCCCCGGGGGCACGTCTCCATTATGCGCGTGGAGAGAATTAACAGGCCGATAACGTCGCAGTCGGCGTCTTTGCACTAGAAAATAAGGAATCAGAAAACGTTAAAAGCCCAAGTGGAAGAACGGAATTGTGCATTTGTGTGCATGCCGCATGCCGCATGCATGCATGTGTCTGTCTGTGGGAGTTATTTATCCGGGGGTCAGCAGGTTTGTGTTGGCTTGCAGATTCTTCCAGGGTTTGCAACTCAGGAAGTGTCCCTGGCACGTTGTGCCGTGCCGAGTGACACTGTAGGTACTGCACACAGACCTACAGTACCCCGTCTCACCTCCTGCACACAGACCTACAGCACCCTGTCTCACCTCCTGTCCTGCACACAGACCTACAGTACCCCGTCTCACCTCCTGCACACAGACCTACAGTACCCCGTCTCACCTCCTGCACACAGACCTACAGTACCCCGTCTCACCTCCTGCACACAGACCTACAGTACCCCGTCTCACCTCCTGCACACAGACCTACAGTACCCCGTCTCACCTCCTGTCCTGCACACAGACCTACAGTACCCGGTCTCACCTCCTGCACACAGACCTACAGCACCCCGTCTCACCTCCTGTCCTGCACACAGACCTACAGCACCCCGTCTCACCTCCTGTCCTGCACACAGACCTACAGCACCCTGTCTCACCTCCTGCACACAGACCTACAGCACCCTGTCTCACCTCCTGCACACAGACCTACAGCACCCCGTCTCACCTCCTGCACACAGACCTACAGTACCCCGTCTCACCTCCTGCACACAGACCTACAGCACCCCGTCTCACCTCCTGCACACAGACCTACAGTACCCACTAACCTGCAGGAAGAACCTTGACATGGAACTTATTCTCACGTCGGTTTCATCGTCGGCTCGCTCGACGCATCTTATCAAGTTCCCAGAGTCTCGAGCCCTTATACGTTTAATTTAATAGCCATCATCTCAGTGCCGTTGTTCCTCTCCGTCCGTGTTATAAACCGTCCGCCACAAGCAGACCGTCTCCTCAAAGAGTGGAAGAATCCACAGACCTGAAAAACAAGAACATTTCCTCTCATGATCCATTGCTCCTTTGTCAGCCATGGCTCTGTTGTGGTTACCTAAGGGTAGCTACTAATGTTTGTCTCCAGTTTCCATCCTCTCATGTTCCACACACACATACACAGGAACACACACACACGAAAAGCAACAGATAAAAGGCAGGAAAACGGTCCATCGCCCCAGTGAACGGGAATCGGTTGTCCAGAGGGGGAAATGAAGATCAACCATAAAACAAAAACTCTTAAAATGCATCCCGGCAAAGTTTGATGTTTCCCGTCTTACGACCTTGAGCTTAGGGCGGCGACTCCGATTTCGCCCACGGAAGCAGCAGGTGACAAAACAATCGCACCTCGACGTCCACGCGGTTGTTCTCATCCCCATTTTCTCAAGGCAAGGAGTTCTTGACCATGTTAGCTTAAAAGTTGAGGTTTCAAAGTTGAAAAGGCGATTTTTCATCATTGTTTCATCTGTCACTGTACTTCTAAGACTAATTAAGCCTTTAGCCGAGAAAATGTCAGAAAACAAGTGTGAATACAAACTTTCACAATTACTCAGAGCCCAAGTTGACATCCTTAAATGACTTAAAAGACATTTGGTTCACAAGAATAGAGAAAAGCAGCACATTTAAACCAAATGATCTCTTCAGTATTACTGAAATGCTTAACCTTTGCATATTATCCTGCTCTCCCCCCCTCTTTTGGGCAGACAGGTTGATTTACTATTAATGTCCATGGACAATAAAAGCTACAAGGAGGCCCGGCGCCGGGCCTTGAGGGCCTTTTGAGAAACGAGCCTAGCAGTGTGATGTCTGTGTAAACGAGAGTTCAAAGGCTGCCGGTCCGGTCCCTCCAACCTTCACTGATCACTCCTGACGTGACCTCCCGCGCGGCTTGCGTCTGCGTGTGTCTCCTGCCTCGCCTCCGCCCGGGCCGGGGTTTAGCCCCGCTGTGGCCTGTCTGGCCCGGAGCCAGGGGCCGCGCCGCCTTTTACAACGAGGCCTCGGGTGGTGGTGGTGGGGGGGGGGGGGACAACAATAAAGCTGTCAGCTCCAGTTGCTGTTTGTTTTTTCTTGTTGATTCTTTCAAGAAGAGTCGACTGCATTTTTGCTATTTTTGTCCAAATCCGTCCCTGTCCCTGAACCAAACGGTACCCCACACACACACACACACACACACACACACACCGTAGTTCGTCACCGGCGGGCCGAGGAGCCGGCATATTTGTCTGTGCGTCGGGGAGGCGCCTGCCACTTAATGACGTCTGACAAGCGAGACAGCGGCGGCTCTGGGTACTCAAGGACTGTTTTGGGGTCACGGAGCTGTGATCTGTAGGAAGTGGAGGGTTTATCAGATAACGTCAACACTGTCTCCCCTCTGACTGCCAGGAGTGGAAAAACTTACATTTCAGGCATTTTGGTTTATGGTTCTGTCTAAAAAAAAAGTTTAAAAAAAAAGGTCTACGGTCAAGGCAGCAGGAGCGGAGGCTTCAAGTAGAGCTACACCATAACAAGCTAGCAGTGAGGGGGGGGGGGGTCAAAGGTCAGAGCCAGGGTGTCATGACTATTTCTATGATGTACAAAAGACATTTCAGTAACATGTGCGACCTTCAGCGAGCCAAAGAAGCTTCCAGCATTGATGTGAAAGCCTTAACTTGTCTCCCACAGGCTCTGATGCGTCCGGGTCGCCTCGACCGCATCGTCTACGTTCCTCTTCCCGACGCTCCGACCCGGCGGGAGATCTTTTCGCTGCAGTTCCGCGACGTGCCCGTGGCCCAAAACGTGTCCCTCGACGAGCTGGTGACTCGCACCGACAAGTATTCCGGAGCCGAGGTGAGTCACGCTTCCTTTTGACCGGTTCGTGATGTGATGCGAGCAGCGGGGGGGAAAAAACCGATGCATCCACCTCTTGTGCTCTGACGTCAAGCAAAAGATTTATTCAGTGATTAAAAATACAATGAATGACTCATAACCACAATAAGGTTTTGTTTAGTGAAGTTTTAAGATGTTGGGATATCAGTTTTTTTTTCAGACTCAACTCTCAAGCTGAGTGAATAAACATCGTGTTTAATAATCCAATGCAAAATGGATTCACAAGCCTCCGGCGCAACTCAATCTTCTGACTGTTGCTGACCAAATAAGAAAACTGAATGGCAGTGAGATGTTCCTGCGCTTTTCCATGATGCGTTTGTGTGTGTGTGTGTGTGTGTGTGTGTGTGGTGTCTGTGCTGTGTCACACTGCGCCCTCGTGATCTCGCAGCGGGCCGAGAGTTAATCGCACAAACACTCCTTTGTGTGACAGATTTGTCTCTTTGGCCGAGTACACTAACTTACCAACTCGCTGTACGTGTCTTGTTTTTGTCACAGAAGTCATGTTTGTAGTTGACCTTCAATGTGACTCCTTGGTTCACACACCATTTGACAGAAGACATCAAATACAAAATAAAAAAACTCACCCCTGAATATAAATCCCAGCTGCGTATTGAGACGTCAAGGGTCACGGACGTGATATAAATGTCAAGCGTTTGTTTGTAATGATTCAGACGCGACCGTTGCTTGGCAGGTTTTAAAACACAGATCTCATTGTTGTTCTGTGTGGCGTGTTTTTGTGTGCAGAGGGAACCTGTGACGAGTTGTGTCATTCTTTTCTGTGCAGAGGAGTGCAGGAGGCCGAGTGTTTGCATCTTGAAACAGTTTTTCTTAATCAGCTCCTTATCATAAGCAGCACGGTCCTCCCACGTGGACACGTCGTCCACCAGAGGTAGAAGCAATATTGGTTAGTCACAGATTTTAGTTTTGCCGTTTCCCAACGCAGACCCATGTGAACTCTACCTGAACCCCACATACCCACAGATTTGTTTTCAAAACAAGAGACCCAAAGGGATTATTTTCAGAATTAAACTTTTATTGATCACAAAGGATGTTTTTTTTTCGTCTTTTAAAGAGACTACTCAAGATTTTGAACACTTGAACTTGACATTTTAGTCTGTCAATCAAACTTGGACCTGAACAAAAGCTCAGGAGAGGTGTTGTCGTAACGTTAATGGTTATTTCCAGGCCTGGAAAAGTCCTTGAAAAAAATAAAATTTTGGGAAAGGTCATGGAAATGTGTTATATTCATGTGTTCATGACGAGTTTGAAATAATGAATATGCTTTTAAAAGAAAGACGCTCAAAATATAAGCAGGCGCACATACAGGCGTCTATATTTACATATATAGACGCCTGTGTATATATATATATACAATATAAACTATTGTCTCTCATTCATTTGTGTCATTTAAGGTTTACTGTATGCTTTGTATTCTCATTGTTAGTTTAAATACTACATTTTCTCACTTTTTCATGTTTACACCCAGATTTCACGAAATGTTTGGTCATGGAAATTTGGTTTAAAGTCATGGAAAAGTCATGGAAATCCATTGGCCAGAATGTGTATGAACCCTGTGCTTGACATCTCGGCCGAAGAGAACAGAAATAGTGACATATCTAAAGTCATTCCAGATAAACTGGAGGAGAAAGGGAGTTATGTGCACATGGGATCAGTGCTGAGTAAAAGTGGATTGACATTTCTAAGTGCCCGATTCCCTGCATAGAAGTGAACAGCTCCTTCATACACGCCCCTTTGGAAATTATTATTTTTCTGTATTTGGTCCGCTTTAATTTGTTCACTGTGAAACCGAACCACACTGATAGGAAAATTAACCAAAAAGTCTAATTTTCTCTCCGATTGGAACCGGCCAAACGGACCACGTGGCTCGTGAACGTGCTCCAACCTTTTCCTTTTGAGCAAAGCTCGGAGAACTGTTTATCAGCTCTAAAAAAAAAAAATCAAGTCTGATCAGGACGGCGAGGTGTTGAGGTGTTTCCGTCTTCTCTCTTGACATCCTGATCCTCTGGAGGGCAGTCGGAGGTGATCTATAGGGCCTCCTCGTATCCTGTAAAGTGCGTACGCTCTGTCCCTGACTCCTGACACCCAAAAGAGCCGCCTGGAGCAGGCGTACACCTGGAGCAGGTATGCGTCGAGAAACCGAGCCCCGGCTATCGGGTGTCGCGTTTGACATCGGGCTCTCTGGTGCGCCGTCTCATCTGCGGAATGGAGGTTTGCAGTCACTTGCCGTCGACTTCTTGAAAGATTCTAGGAAAATGCCACAGTGGAGCTGATAAGAGTTCACAGGTGGGGATCACATTTTACATACCGACGCTATAGATCCCAGTCCATGAGATGAAACTGAGAACTGTGATCGCGACGGGATCCGGATAACGAAGCGTCACGGTACCAAAGAGAAGGCCAGAACAACAGCAAAGTAAATAAATAAACAAGTAAATGTCCAAACCGTTAATTGGTCACTCCTCCGACTGATTACTAGTAATGATTAATAATTTTAGCAACGGTTTACTTTTTAATTTCACCCATTTGTTAAATAAACACGGATACATTTCCAGAAACATCCTACATACAAGTCGGGTTACAAGCCGCTCCTACCTCCGGTCAGTGTCCCCGCTGTAGCAAGCTAGCAGCAGCGCTAGCTCCCCGCTGCTGCTACTACTGGCCGCTGCTGCTGCTAGCTCCCCGCTGTAGCAAGCTAGCAGCAGTGCTAGCTCCCCGCTGCTGCTACTACTGGCCGCTGCTGCTGCTAGCTCCCCGCTGCTGCTGCTAGCTCCCAGCTGTAGCAAGCTAGCAGCAGCAGCTAGCTCCCCGCTGCTGCTACTACTGGCCACTGCCCACGTCCCCTCTGCCCGAGTCAGGTGTCGAGCCGGGCCTGGTCCCGCTACCTTCGGTGGTGGTCGGGGACAAGTTAGCGGAGAGCTAGCGGAAGTTAGCGGGGAACTAGCGTAGCGCTAGCAGGAGCGCTAGCTGGCTACAGCGGGGAGCTAACGGGGACACTGACCGAAGGTAGTAGCGGCTTGTAACCCGACTTTTACGGTACACGTATTATATACACCTTAAGAAGCAAACAAATACATAAACACTAAAATGTCAAACAATATGAATAATGTATAATCCAAAAGGCAGGGCAGTGACATGCTTTTGAGATCATATAAAGAGTAAAACAGCGTTTATGAAGAAGAGAATATCACTTACAGGAAGATGTTACCTTTTTTTTCTTCTTTTAATAAAATAACACATGAGTCCTATATACAGGCTATATATATATTTGTACATCAGAAATACACGCTGTGTGTTTTTACACTTCCTCAGCCATGAAACGCTCCGACCACACGCGTCCTCGAAGCGAAGTGAAGGAACGTGAATGTCCTGAGAGGAAGGAGCGGTCGCTGCAGCTTTCATCTCCGTGTGGCAGCGCGCTGAGCCGTTATATTTGACTTGGCATGCTAGGTGCTAATGCAGCTGGCAGCTGGGGCGAAGCGGCAGCCGGCGAGCGGCGCTGCCAGGGAGGGGGGAGGGGCTCGTAAAGCGACGGCAAGATGGAGGCCACCAAAGCAAAGTCCACTTTTTTCCAAATGTTTTATATGTGTATATAGCAAACACACTGCCTCTGACTTGCTCCGCGTCAGATTTATTTTTTGTTTTGCTGTTATAAGTTAGTGTTGGGGGTTTTGTGACATCTCTCCCAATGCAAACTCAACGAGGAGGCTTCCCGCTGGAGTGTTTTGCGTGTGGAGGTGATGCACCAGTGGGGCGCATGGAGCCGCTTTCAGTCCTCAGTCCTGGGCAGTGTGACCACCTGAAGCTTTGACTTTAATTACATTCCTGGGATTTCAGACTTGTTCGAGAGGAGAGGGAGGTGGGGGTCACGCAGGAGGACACGGTTGTTGTCAGCTCGGAGCGAGAAGCTTGTTAAAATCACCTGTCTTCCTACCTGCCTGCAGTGACATCTGGTTTCCCAACACACACGCACACACACACCTTAAACTCACACTAAGCCCAGAAAATTGCTGCCGGCTCTCCCTCCTCACCTCTGCCACCACTTTCCTAAACAGAAGCAACATTTGATACAGTAATCACAGTGTTGTCTCAAAGAAGGAGAAGAGGAGGAGGAAGAAGAAGAAGAAGGAGAGGAAGGGCTTAACCTGCTCCTGAAGGAAGGTGTGATGCCACTTCTCTCTCTCTCTCTCTCTCTTTTCTTTATTTTCAATTTATGATCAAGCCCCGACAGGAAAAGACCTGGAGGATTTATCGCACCCTGTCACACGCACTGAGTCGGTTCCAGGCCTTGTTTGGAGGAAAGCTGAAGCGCTCTTAAGTTTCGATGCAGCACCTTTTTCTTTTCAAAACAAAGAGATTTCATTCCAAACTAAATATTCTTACTATTGGGGGTGATAATGTTTTCAATTTACTTGACCACATTGATACTGATTTAGTGAACAAAAGCCTTTTATTGAAGATATCACGCACATGCACATTTACTATTTTCAAACTCTGAAAAGTCAGTGGCAAATTGCACATTATGTCCTAATCTAATGTACTTATCCTACGTTATAAAGTCTTTGGCTGCGTAAAGATTGTATCCATATGGGAGCTTCAGCTGAAATCATAAAAATAAAAAAGAGAGAGAGAAAAGAACAGGTCCTGCAGAAAGCCTGTCAGTGTTTCAAGCCCTTTGGTAACGCTCTCTCTCTCTCTGTGGAGATTGTTATGGCTCCCAGCAAATTAAACTCAGCAGGAAGTCTTTTCCACTTTCCACTCACTTGGTCGGATGGGGTTGATTAAACGGGGGAAGGCTTGATATTACAGGAAGTAGCAATGAATCAATATGTGGTTAAAAATACAAAATATAAACGTGCAAATTCTGAAACAAAAAAAAGACTTAAAAGACTTGACAATTTCCATTATTTTTGCCAGGAGATCATGCAATCGGTCACGTGTGTGTGTGTGTGTGTGTGTGTGTGTGTGCGTGCATCCGTCTTCGGCTAATCCCGCACTGCGTTGTATAGCGGTTGCCCGTTTATGGCCGCCGCTACGTGGGCAGAAGACAGCGCGGTGGGTTTTATTCTGGTTTTTGGCGAGATCGTATGACGCGTCTTAAACTCGCATTCGTTGCCACTTGTTTAGTTTTTTTTGCATTTGAAGTGTGTTTTTCATCTTTCACATCTGGCGTCGACACTCGTACGAGAACGGGGGGAACATCGTCTGTCCGCCGCCTGTGAGATCGGGATTCATTTTTTTTGGAAACCGCATGAAAATTGCTAACTGCTCCCGGCAACCGCTGCTGCAGCTTCCTCCCCGAACGTGACATCGCCGGCAGATGTGCGGACGTGCGGATGGCCTTCTCTGTTCGCCGTCCCGCGGATGCACAGGCCCCTGATGCGTGTTCTCCACTTTGGTTTGTTTGGAAATAAACAGGAAAGGAGCCGAGTCGCTTGAGCGCACGACTTTTAAGTCCGTTAAACTCGAGCCTCGCTGACGAGCGGGGGCGCCGCCGGACCTCCCTGTGCCGCGTGATTGACGGGTGACCTCCGGGAGGCGGAGTGCAAAAACACCACAGCAATGAGCACTTAGCAGATGTTGACAAGTTGTTGACAAAAGAAATCAGGATTCCCCCCCCCCCATCCCCCACTTCCACCACCGCTTGAACCCGGTAAAGAACAGAGCTGGAAGCCGCCGCTTGCGATGCGGAGCACGTAGAGGGTGACGTCCGACTGACAGGCGGTACAGAGGCCGCCGCCCACCCGTCATCTCCATCTCCCTTCAAGAGGAGGGGGGGGGGGTTGTTGAGGCATTTTAATAAAACCTCAAGCTGCAGCGTTCAGCCGTATCAGAATATCTTTGTGTTCAGTCACAGATGCCTTTAACCCTAACCGTGGCGGTGGGTCTCTTCCCTCCAACAGGAGGAGAGCTGTTTGGTCCGGGTCCAGGTGTCTCGGGACGCTTGGCTGACAGCCATTCAAACTCACTGGCGCAATTGTTTTCTTAACTTTTTCTTCTTCTTTTTTTTCACACTGGCAGAAGCAGGTCTGTTCCAACGCAGGACGAACAAATCAGGCAGATCAACAGTCTGCTTTGACGTCAATGTGCTGCTTAACGGTGGTGGCCCCCCCCCACCACCACCTTTCCTAGATTACCGAGCACCTCGGCAGCTTCCTGTCCCAAAAAAAAAGAAGAAAGAAAACAAAAATCAGTATTAGGTTTTTTTGCACACCAGTTAAAGGACATAAAAGTAGTTTTGGAACGAATGATGTGAAATAGAAAGCTTGTGCAGACGCGTTAGATTTGCGGAAGCTTGATTGCAAAATTGCTAAATTGACGATAAAAAAAAAAAAAAAGTTGCGGTATAAAGAAAGAGTTTGATCGTATTTTGGTGAGACGCACCCTCGCAGGAAGACAAATGGTTTCCTCTTCGCAAAACCTGTTGGCAGTTCCTCCTCTGGCTCCGTGCGTCGTTTTGTCTGATTTATGACCGTGGTATTTGTCGTTGCAAAGATTTCTATCACCACGGACACACACACACACACAAAAAAAGTGCATCAACAAAAAGCGAGTTTGCACAACGTACCAAGAAGCCGATGCACGCCGTCAAATCCCTGAGAAAACAGAAGAAATCTGCACTCAAACAAACACGTCCGCTTTGCGTGTCGGAAGATGTCTGAAGTTGGCTGTGATTTTCCAAAAATAACAGGTAACCCTCTAGTCTAGTGTGCGTGTGTTTTATTTCCAATGAGTGGTCACGCTGCCACTCGGAACAACACGGTCGACATTGGAGAGCCCAGACAAAAGGCGTGAGAGGAAAAAGGCCTTTCACACCTCTGTAACGCTGAGTGACTGTGAAACACCTCGCCTCATTTCCTCTCCAACCAGCCTTTCGCCTTCTTATCGCTCTGAATATGTTGTTCTTAGTCGACAGCGCAGGTTAAATAAAGGTTAGCAAAGAAAACACTTCCCTCGTCGACCCGGTGCCGGGCCGGCCGCTCGCAGAAAAAAGGCCGACAATGGCCCGAGAGGGGGAAACGGCCCCTAATTTAACATTTTGTATTTATAAGAGCCGTCGCTGTGGTTCATGTGCGAGTACACGGTGAGCACAAATTGAATTTTTCCTGGGAAATATGAGCCCCGCTTTCGCGAGTCGTCCTGTTTCCCTTGGCCCGGGCCCGGGAGACAGAATGTGGGCAGCGAAAAAAGCCAAAACGGAGACAAATGGAGCGAGACAGGAGGAGTGGAAAGGTAGGAAAGGACAGAGGAAGTGAGAGGAAAGGTGGTTGCCAAAGTGTGGAGGGAGAGATGGAGGTAAGACAAACCCGAAAGTAGCTCATGAAACCAGAGAATATAGTGGAGAAATACAGAGTCGACGACCATTAACTCTTTTCAACTATTAAAACAAGAAGGGGATTTCTATTTAGGGGCAGTAATAATTTATTGCGGTCCTCGTTAACAATTTTCTAAAAGAAATGCACATAAAAATATAGAAGTTCCTTTTGATTAGAAGTCAAATTGAAAGGCAATACAACATGTGAAGCACATTTTCTCATCGAGTACACTGAGGGGGTTTTATTGCTATTTCTTGCATTAGCTTTGCGGCTAACGGCTAACGTAAGCACACTTTAATAAGGTGAATAGAATATTCCATATTTAGGTGTGGGATTTTTGTTTTGTTTTGTATGTTGGATTCAGTTTAACTTGAATGTGTTTTTCCTAAAAAAGAAAAGTGACTCAACACATGTGAACATTCACCGTGTGTGTTCAGGTACTCTGTATCTTTGTGTGTGTGTGTGTGTGTGTGTGTGTGAGAGATTGAGAAAACAGGAAAGGGGAAATTTCAGTGGAGCACATCACACAGGTGGAGTTTTACCTACCTTGACATTACCACCACACACACACACACACACACACACACACACACACACACACACACACACACACACACACACAGAGTCTCCAGGTCACTTCAGTGTGGGTGTGTTTGGTAAATATGCCATCCCTGCCTTCCCAAGTCCGGGGAGAATGTCGAGCTTTCATTCGCCTGATTAGGGGGCGAGGACAAATATGCCCTTAAAGGCGAGGCCCAGCTATAACCCCCCACTCCACACACACACACACACACACACACACACACACACACACACACACACACACACACAGAGACAACCTACTGTGTAGCCCCAACACAGGTGCTATCCCACACGGGTCTTTCCAAAACACAAGGTGGGTGGAAGGCCTGAGACGATAACGCTCCAGCGCCTGACATGGAAGTTATTTGGAAGCTCTGGTGGGAGGTTTCCGTCTGAAGCTGACCCCTGACCCCTGACACGTTACATGTATGACCGGTGAGTCACGCAGAGTGGGATGGGGGCGCATCCCCCCCCCACTTTGCGTGACAAACATTTCCTGCGTGGCAAGACTATTTAAATTCACTGGAGACCGAGAGGTGAACACACACCATCACACACACTTTCATCATCACAGTTTCTATGGAATCTAAAGTCCTCTGCTGGGAGCACAAGCATGTGCACGTTCATCACACACACACACACACACACACACACACACAGCAGCCTGCTCTTTATGGTCATGTGCCATGTTTCCGTTCTCCCACGTGACTCCTCCCCCTCCATGCTTAACCTCACCCCCCCCTGGTAATCTTCAATAGGTTCTCATGGAGCTGTGGTCGGGGCTCGTCACTTCCTCTCTGCGTCTTCGGAGGATGGAACGTTTTATTCCCGGTTGAGCGTCGTTTGATTTATGTATTATTTCATTTCCTCTCTGAGAATTGGATGCAGCGTGGCCCCTTTTTCTTTTATCTTTCTTTCCAGCGATGGGGTTCGGGTAACGGTGGTGATGCTGCGGGGTGGTTGGGGCAATTTAGAGGAGGGAGTTTATAATTTGACTAATTGCATAAGAGCACCTCTTAGAGCCAATGTCATCTCCGGCATTGAATGTGAGTTATGTAGCTATATAGGCTTTATATACCACCGGAAAACCTGTTTTCATTTTCAATGGCATAATTTGTCAACTATATACATTATATATATATATAATGTGCTATTTATCATTTGTCTTTCTGAATGTGTTATTGGTTCGGCTCATTTTCAAGCAAAAACTCAACATGCTAGCTCAACCTCCTCAAGTGTGTTTTTTCTTCTTCATACTTTATAGTAAATTAAATATCACCTTTGGCTTGAAAACATCCCTCTGGGACGCACATTTAGTACTTATGATGTCATCGATTGATCCATGACACAAGTCATTTATGTAACAGTGTTGATGTCTTCCCTGTATTGTGATGTTTTTTCTTGTTTTTTATGCAGAGATTTGACTCAAAGAACTGATTTATCATTTACATCTCAGCAATTACAGTTTCATT